>BQNB010076029.1:0-31278 GCA_026074375.1 Tanacetum coccineum | reverse complement strand
TACACTGCCCGTTAAAGTGTTATTTTTGGTTTAGTCGGCAAAATATAAATTTAAAACTTAAATCATCTTAAATATACCATAAAACGATAGCACATCAATCCTATAATTCGGGATCTAGAATCTAGAACTATCCATAAGGGGCGTTCAGCCAACTATAGACATAACCGTCATGATAACATTCTTCTAATGTTTCAAGCAATCAAACTCCAAGATCTGTTTGAAGTTTAAGAAGAAATTTGTCTAATGTTTCTGTTAGAATTCTATGCTTCAGCAAAACCTTATAAGAAACTCTGACCAAACAATTTCTTTAAAGTTTTGGGCATTAAAAAGGGTCTTTTCTTCTGTCACTTAAGTCTCTTTCTTACATTCTCCACACCTCATATGAAGGAGATTGTACCTACTCGAAAGATCCTTCTCTTGAATCTCTGAGATCTAATCAAGAAATAAATAACCCTTACCAAACAAATATTCTAACACCAAATGAAATCATACAATCCATCACAATACTTGGAAAAATAGAAATCTTAAAAAAAATTCATAAGAATGAACTCCGTCATGACATGAGATCTTAAAATGAAATCATTCAAGATAATGCTTTTAGGATTAGAGATTATTCCAACTTTTTTCCCGCATCATCATGTCACATGATCTATAACATAATGAGGAGAATACCTGATAAGTGTAGAATACACATATCTGTTTGTACCTAAAATAACCCAAATAAACCCAAAACAGACCAAAAATGGCAAAAATATGCTTGTATTTGTGTTTTGTGTATGCAGGTACGGATAAGTCAAAAATCACAAGAAAACAGTCAAAAGCGAGCAAGCACGGACACGAGAATCAGAAGAGTACAAAGCCGAAGCCAAAAATATCAAGCCCAATCCTTAGCCCTTTCCTTTTATGATACCACAAGGACCAATCTTGCAATTTCCAAAAGTTATTTATAACTTGAAAGAGAGAAAAGAAAGACAAGGACCATTTGTGCAAACTCACCAAAGATCAACAGTTTTAACTGTCCCAAAAATAGGCGGGAAACACATTTACTATTCATCGTCTTCCCCGTTTTCACCCCATGGTAAAACAAGGGGCAAATCAAAATTAGAGGGTGCTTAAGTCAATTCAAGAGGTCTACATCACAAATGAAGGGACAAATCAGTCTTTATCAAAGGATTCATTAACCTTCTCTCAAGAAGAGCCACGTCAACAATGAAAGAAGCACAAGTTTATGTGGGTTTTGTGCTAAATTCACTCACAAAACTAGCACAAACGTCACATCAAGGGAATGACACGCTGGCGATCCTTAGATACACACAATTTGATCCAACGACTACAATTGATGATCAAGTGATTTGGGAAATGATTGGTTGAGATTAAAAGGTTTGGAGAGCAAGGCAAGGCAACCTAGAAGCTTCTTTCAGAGCATATAAATAGGCCTCATTCTCACACACACACCATCTAGTTTTTAATCCATTTTTCCTTTTATCTTTCTTTTTTAGTAATCTTTAGCTTAATTTCGTAATTTTACTTAAATGTTTTTGTAATCTCCTTTTCTAGTAATGTAATTCAGTTTTCAGTTAATAAAATTCAGTTTCAATTTGTCATAAGCTCTTGTCATTATCAACCTCTAAGCTCTCTTAATAAGCCATATTGACTCAATAAACTAATAAGCTCATATTTAGCTCTTTCAGTCTATAAGCTGAAATAGAGCTGTTGAATTCAGAATTAACCTTACTTAAACCTTAAATCAGTTAAATCTTACATGGATCTAATTGGATTAGAGCTTTTTGGAAGGGGATCTTAATTTGGAAGAGATCCCAAGGACTTTTACTCTAGCTTAATTCTAAGCTAGAGAGCTTGTAGCTGCCTTAATTGGTACCTTTTGTTTAGCTAAAGGTTTAAGTAAGTTTCTCTTTTCATTCTTCTTTAATTTTAGTTTTAAATTACTTAGTTATAGTTTAAATGCTTTATATTGCTTATTTGCTTAATCTCTTTGCTTATTAGTGTTTAAATATCTCTTCTAGTGTTTATTAGTTATATGTCTTTATCTGTTTTTGCTCAAATAGTTATAGATCATTAGTCTTTTATTTCTGTCATAAAAACTCATAAAATCCAAAAATATTAGTTTAAATAGTCTAGATCTTAGATTAAAGCTTATTCAGCTGTTGAATCATGATTATTAAGTTTGTTTTAAGCTAGTTTTTGTCTGGTATTTAGCACTTGTTCATTAAATTTCTCTTAAAAAGCTTTTCTCAATTCTGTCATAATGGTTAAGTAGTGTTTGGATTAGTGCAATCTCAAAATTACACTAGCAGTACTAACCTCAGTTAGTACTGCTGAACTTTTACACTACCAGTACTAACTTCCAAGTTAGTACTGCTTTCACAAGTTAAAACTGTTAGCTTTAATTTCAGTAGGTTTTAAGTTTAGTTTTAGCTTGTTAAGAATTTAGTTTTAGTTTTCATTTTCTAGCTTATTTTATTGCTTATTTAGTTTTCAAAAGCCAAAATTGCACTAGCAGTACTTTCACTAGAAAGTACTGCTGAATTTTTACACTAGCAGTACTAACCATAAGTTAGTACTGCTGTGTTCATAGCTTAAATTAGATAAGTAATTTTAGGATTTAGCTTACAAAATTCAGTAGGATTTAAGTTTTTATATAGCTTAATATAGTTTAAGTCCTTAATTTCATTTTCAAGCTTATTTCCTTAGTTTAATTTAGCCTATTTAATTGTCAAAAAGTCGTTAAATAACTTGAAAATTCCAAAAAAACAGTAGTAGAATCTCTTTAGGATTAAATTTGTTAAATTTGCTTAAAGTCTAGATTTTATAGCTTAATTTTAGCATGGATAATAAGTAGTTAAGTTGTTTTTATAGTTTCAAAGTTTAGTTCAGCCTATTTGTTCTCTAGCTTAATTTGAAGTTTGTGTTTATTTGCTTATTTCAGTTTGCCTAGTTTTGTTCTATTTTCCGAGTAGATATAAAAGTTACTCTAAGCTTAGTTTTCTTTGACATTTTTCGATTAAAGCACATCATAAGGTTTTTCGAACTTCTTTCCTTTTTCAGTTGAGCTAGTTTTGAGTTCTTTATAGCTTTATTTTCTAATAACCAATGGGTTATGCCCTCCTTCCTGTAACTGCTTAAGTTAAAAAAAGTCTTTTTAGAGCTTTTCTTTGAGTTTCAGACTATAGTTGCTTTTTGTTAAGTTGTTCCCCACTGACTTCCTTTACACTTTGCTTCTTTGAGTTTTTCATAATAAAGCACTTTTCATATTTCACCTTATTTTTGGGCCTTATCTTGTTTATCGGGGTATATTTTAGGTTAGGAATTTGTAACTTTTCAATTTAATTGTTTACTAAGTAGCCCCTTTCGGGTAGTTCAGTATTTTTACCGTGTTAATCCTTTTCGTTTTTGCACGTTTAGTCTTTAAGATGTTATTATCCTGGTTAGTTTAAGTTTTAATTGTTCAATTAAATTTTGGTTTTTAGTATTCTTTCCAAAATCAAATATCTTCGCTTCATTCAAATCAGGATCCGAACTTAAAACGTGGTTTCAATTTCACTAGTCATTGGGGAAAGGGAAACGGACCTGGGTGTCATACTTACCGGTCAAACATACGTATTATATATTTTATTATAATATTTTTTTAGAGTGAATTTTATCCAACGGGTGTAAATTGTATATCATCTTAATTATCTTATAAAAGTTTATTTCTATATTTATTTGCGTACGTAAAATACGATATCAGTTTTTGGGCGCCGTTGAGGGGACTAGTGTCTACGATTCCTACGTTTTTGTTTGTCGATTTGGTTTGAAGATCCTTTCGTCCTCGAAAGTTTCATTCTTGTTTTTAAAATTCAAAAATATAAAAAAATCAAAAATATAAAAAGTAAAAAAATATTTTCCTTTTCTTTTTAGTATAAGGTAAAGATAAAAAAAAATAGAAATATCAAAACATAAAAAAACTTGTCCTTTAAAAAGAAATAAAATAAACCATAGTTTGTAATCGAACACCAACAAAATATTCTTCTATTGAGATATATATCATTTCATTTTCGTTGAACTTGCAATTGTTCCTTATAGCGTAATCAAAGATTTAACACTTGCCTTTATGTGTCATACCAAGTAGCTCACCTTGAAAAGAAATTTTCAAAAGAGCTACCGTGAAGTAGTTTGATTATTTGGTTTATGTTTCTTTCGTTAACCGTTTAAATTCATAAAAAAAAATAAAAATAAAAAAAATAAAAAAAAAATAAAAAAAAAAAAAAAAAATTTTGTGTAGGTTTTGCTTTTTAGTTTTGTTTTTTTGCGCACTCGTTCGCAATCTCGAAAAAGTCGACAAAATCTTTCGGGTGAACCAAATTGTTGACAAAGTTGTCTCCAATGGCCAACAACTCGAACAATGGCCCATATTTTACAACGCACCTTCCGAGGGGTTGAAGATGCTATAGTTGTTCCACGAATCATGCTAACAATTTCGAGCTTAAGCAACCTTTAGATCAATCTTGTGGCTAAGTACTACAGTTTAGGGTAGACAAGATCCCACAATCACCTTCGATTTTTTAATAATGGTCACTTCAACTGTTTAGACATCCAGAAGAAGTTCCGGAACACCTTCGATTAAGCTTTTGCTTTCCTTTTTCTCTAGACGGTGAAGCCCGAGTATGGTTAGACAAGGAACCTCCCTAGATCAATCTCCACATGGGACGACCTTGTTTCAAAATTCATAAACCAATATTCCCCGACTTCAAAAACCACATTTACTATCGGAATGAGATCATTACCTTTTACCAAAAGCAAACGAAGCCTTCGATGAAGCATGGGAACGTTTAAAGGATCCTTCGTCTTGTCCTCACAATGGTTTCTAGGAACTCCACCAACTCATACTTTTTTACAATTCTTTGAATTCAAACGTTCAAAGATGCCTTAGATTTCTGCAGAGGTGGCAATTGTTTGGTACAAGATGCCTCAAGAAGGTTTTAGTGATTATTGAAAGCAAGTCATAAGTTCGTTACTCTAGAAGTCGTGCTAATGATTCAAGAGTGGTACGGTATTGCTCATATCTTTCTAATTTTCATCTTCTAATTATTCTTACGTATGCCAAACAAATAGGTTCTCTCGAGGATAAGATGACCATAAGATGACCATATGATGAAGCAAATGAAAGCTTTAGTTGGTTACTACTCCTGCACCGTCTAAAGCGTTGAGGAAGTATGTGTCACTTGTGGATCAAAATCACCTTTCACTTGTGGATCAAATCACCATTTTAACCTTTGTCCGTTAACTCGAGGTGGAAACGATTTTCCCGTTTTTCATGACAATATCCAACAATTTCAACAAACCGCAGCTGTTGGTAATTTTCTCCAAAGAAACCAACCTTCCAATTTGGCAAGTCAAATGAGACCACCGGGTTTCAATCAACCGAATGTCCAAACCAACCAAAACCGTTATCAAGGAACCAATTCTAACTTCAACCAAAACCGTGGAGGAAACTTTAATCAAAACCGTCAAAACAACCAAAATCAAGTTTTTCAACCACCAACCAATCAACCACCAACATATCAAACTCCTATGCCCCAAATCCAAGGTGTTGCGAAAACGGATTTTGAAAACTACGTCAAGGCAAACGATGCGGTGTTGAAGAATGTTCAAAATCAAGGTCAAAATTTGCAGAATCAAATGGCTAATGTTACAAGTTTGTTGACAAGTCTTTGTGATAATTTCAAAAATTCAGCCTCTACTTCAAATTCAGGAACTCTTCCAAGTCAAACCGTAACTAACCCTCGTCAGCAAATTAATGCTATCACCACAAGGAGCGGTAAGACTTTGGAAGAACCTTCGACTCCTCTTGTTCCTACACCCGTTACTTCAAATCCTCAACAAGAACCCGAACAAAACCCGGAGACGTCAACGGAAAAAGTGCAAAATCCAAATTTGGAAAATACCGCACATGTCCCATCTCCGGGGGAAGAAGATTCAATTTTCATGGAAATTCCAAAACCAAAAGCAAAGAAAACCGTTAATCTTGATCCTAATTCTCCAAATCCTAATTCGTATCAATCTAAACTTCCATACCCCGAGAGGATGAAAGTGAGAGAGAACGATAAACCAAGTGCTCAACATAGCCGGTTTTTCGGAATCTTTATTATCATTTAACGTTAATGAGAATGTGAATCAAAATAAGAGAAAACAAGATCCGGAAACCTCATCAAAATTATGGCACCAACGTTTAGGCCATATTTCACGAGACAGAATGACTAGACTTGTGAAAGATGAAGTTCTACCTAATCTTGATTTCTCAGATTTTGAAAAATGTGTAGAATGCATAAAGGGAAAAATGACCAAAGGAAATAAGAAAGGTGCCACACGAAGTACCGGATTATTAGAACTAATCCATACCGACATATGTGGACCTTTTCCTTCGGGCATTGGTGGTCATAAATCATTCATTACCTTCATTGACGATTACTCACGTTACATGTACTTGTTCTTAATTAATGAAAAATCCGAATCACTTGATATGTTTAAAACTTTTAAAGCGGAAGTTGAAAACCAACTTGACCGTAAAATTAAAGTGGTGAGATCGGATAGGGGAGGTGAATATTATGGTAGACATACGGATGTTGGTCAAGCTCCCGGATCTTTCTTTGACTTTTGTAAAGATCATGGGATTATTAACCAATATACCATGTCGGGTACCCAGAACGATCAAAGGGTTACCGATTTTATTACCTATCTCATAGTACCAGAATTGTCGAGGCACGTCATGCAGAGTTTCTTGAAACTGGTTCATTTTGAAGAATTGAAATACAAGAGGCTCGGGATGAGATACCAATAATTCATGTGCCCATCCCGATTAACACGCAACTTGACACCTCGAATGATCACTTAATTGCCCAAGAATATCTAAATAATGTTGAGGAAAATGAACCTAACCCTGATATTAATGTTGAACCACAAGAAACTCAACAGTCGTTGCTCAGGTCGCAACAAAATAGGCAGCCCACAAACTTTGACGATTACTATACCTATTTGAATGAGGCCGATTTTGACTTAGGAAAATGCAATGACCCTGAATCCTTTGAAGATGCCATTACTTGTGACCAATCAGCTCATTGGAGGAAAGCAATGGAAGATGAGCGAAATTCAATGAGCAAAAACAACATTTGGGAACTTGCTGAATTACCAAAGGGTGCAAAACCCGTTAGATGCAAGTGGGTCTATAAGACCAAACTTGACCCAAATAGAAATGTTAAACCATACAAAGCTCGTTTGGTTGGGAAAGGGTATACTCAAAAGAAGGGCGTTAATTATAAAGAAACCTTTTCTCATGTATCGAGAAAAGATTCCCTAAGGATCGTAATGGCCCTTGTAGTTCATTTTGACTTAGAGTTACATCAAACGGACGTCAAAACGACATTTCTTAATGGAGATTTACACTTCTATTCGAAATGTACTGCCATGAATAGACACAAATACTGCTCGATTGTGAAAGTACCACCGCTGTAATATTCGAAGGACTGCTAGTTTCAATCCAAGAAGTTAGTTTATACGGCTAGCATTGTTTCGATCACGACGAGCACGATAATTTTTTGGTTCTCGATGTGAAGACGATATGTACAGTGCATATTTTTTGAGGATGGAATTTGTGATCTCGAATGCTTTCCTATTAAGGGAAGATAATAATGGCATTTCGTTTTGGAGATATATTTGAAGCGGTGATTACGAAGAAACGATTGATTATCACTTATTTGAATGTCCGTAGTTGAAGTTTCACAAGTCGTGTCTTATCAATATCATAAAGTTGAGGTTGGCTTTTTAAGATAACTTCTTTTTGCTTTACAATGGGTGACAAAGACTTGACGACTCTAGCAAGGGTGTGTGATTTTTCTTATGGTTGGCTTAATGCCACACATTGCTAACACATTAAAGGAGTTACGTTATTGTGCCAGTGTCCATTTTAATAGAGGAATGAGGATTTTGTCAAGAGACATAGGTCTACATATACAAAGCAGGAATGAAGACTCTCGACGTCATAGAGAAATAAACAGGAATATAAGACACAAGTTAGGGACACAAGTTTGGGAGATTCTACTTCTTCATCAAATTCGTTATACTCTATTTTCTTCATCAGTGATCACTACATAGAGCCTACAGAGTTCGAGATTCAAGAGATGGTAAACATATGGGTTTCAGGGGAAGCTTATTGTTTAAATGTTTAACCATCTACATGCACCACTTGAGATGAAGTGTTTCATTACTACTACTGATTTTTATTACTACTGCTAGTTTAAAATTCTACTGCTCAAAGTCATTTTTCGTATTATGCTTCATGGAGGGTATTTTGAGTATTGGAAGGCTGGATTAGTAGTTGTGATATATGGTTTGTAGCTGTTATGATCCAGGTTGCATATCTACAGAAGACCCCTATTGGATGATTACAAAAAGGGGAAGAAGACTACAAGAGATATGGTTTGCAGCTTATTTATGTGTGGTGACATGTTCAAGGATTCTAATTCTTATCTTAAGTCAAGAAGATTTTGTTTCATTCAGGGAGATGATTACATCTCAACTTCAGGGGAAGCTTTGGCTTTATAATGAAGTTCGTACGAGACTTTGTTTGTTTTGTCATCATCAAATAGGGGAAGATTGTTGGGATTTTAGATTTGATGAGACAAAATAAATATAAGAATGAAACAAGAAGGACTTAAAGGAAAAGGACCTAAATCGACAATAAGAGATTCTTCAAGATGGTGGAGTATATTCTACAAAAGATGGAAGATATCAGAAGATACTAAAAGATATGCTCAAGAAGAATAAAGATAAAGATTAAAAGATTTGGTCAAAATAAGATAAGAATGAATATTAATGAGAAGATAATTAATTAATTCTCTCATTAATATATTAATTAGTTTCCTTGTAAGCCTTAGACTCCTTGTGCTATAAAAGGAGGTCTAGGCATTTAGAAAAGAGAGCACAGAAAAACGTGTGTGTGTGTAAACACGTAGAGATGTAGACGTCTAGTGAAGAAGTGTGTAGCCCCAAGGATCTTTGATCCCTGTTAGATTGTAACCGTTCTAGAGTTGATCGTCTAGAATTGGGGCTTGAAGGAAACGTATGAAATAAAAACCTTGTTTGACAATATACTGTTCTTTATTATTCCGCTGCATATTTATATTATCTTTAAAACATATCCTAGATGGGCTTAAACGATCTCCTCAATTTGTTGGGATTTTAGATTTGATGAAACAAAATAAATATAAGAATGAAACAAGAAGGACTTAAAGGAAAAGGACCTAAATCGACAATAAGAGATTCTTCAAGATGGTGGAGTATATTCTACAAAAGATGGAAGATATCAGAAGATACTAAAAGATATGCTCAAGAAGAATAAAGATAAAGATTAAAAGATTTTTTCTTAAAGCGCCTGTAGGGTAGATGACATGAATGGTGACTTGTTTACGTAACCTCTAAAAGCCAAATTTGGTTGTCCTCGATGTGGACTTTAATCTTGATCATTTGATCTTTTGAAAAGGGCTAGGAGCTAATTATTGCGTTCTTAACCGTTATGCTTTATTTTTGGAAATTAATAAGTATCAAAATAAAAGTCTTAAAGAGCCTTCGGGTATATGACTTTAGTAAAATCTTGAGATACAAAAGTAAGATTTGTGGGAGGAAAAGTAAGTACACAATTAGTATTTATGAGTAGTGTTAGTGTCATGACTTGTAATTAACAATGATCTTGTTTTTAAAGCTTAGCATGGGAAAGTGAAAAAAATCGAGAATGATGAGTTATCTTTTCTAGCACTTATATGTGCTTTTTGTTCTATGATCCTAAAAGTTTCAATGAGGTATGAAAAAAATACATTTTGTCAACAACAAAAAGTTGTAGTTAGGTAGTTACTTATAAGAAAAAAATCAAAAAAGAGAAAAATCTTTGAAATGGGAAATCGATGTTTGTGACTTGTGATCTCTTAAACTCGCTCAACAACATCTTTGCTACTTTTCAAAGGTTTAGTTTAGGGAAGTTTCGAGGTATTTGGTTATAAGGCATGCGATATTGCGTGAGGACACGCAATCGTTTAGTTTGGGGAATTTTGATAAGTGTAAAATACACATATCCATTTATGCTTAAAATAGCCCAAATAAACCCAAAACAAACCAAAAATGGCAAAAATATGCTTGTATTTGTGTTTTGTGTGTGCAGGTACGGATATATCAGAAATCACAAGAAAACCATCTAAAACAGGCAAGCACGGACACGAGAACGGAAGAGTGAACAAAAGCCAGAAAAAGCCAAATCTACAGTCAACTCCAGTCAATCTTGGTCAACAAAAGTCAACAAGACCCAAAGTGTTTCAAAATAACCCCTCAAGTTTCAAAAAAGTTCACAAATGGTCCCTAAGATTAAATGGGCCTCACCCGGATCCAAAAGCCCAATAACCCTTTTCTATAAACCACAAGGGCTATTCCTGTCATTTTCAAAACTTTGTTTCACACTACACCGTTTATAAACATACACAAGGACTGGATTTGTAATTTAGCCAAAGTTATAACTAAAATTACCTTTTCAGATATATTTTGTGGCGCCAAAACACTCACTATTCACCATCGTCCCTAACTTTCACCATAGTAATCAAAGGGTTTTTTAAATTGAAGGGTGATTACGTCTATTCATGTGTGTACAATGAATGGCAATATTAAATACAGTACATCAAGCCTCTCATTAAGATCACTCTCATGATCAAGCCACGTCAGTGCCAGGAAAGCACACATGGGAATGTGGGTTTGTGTAATTTTCTACTCAGAGAGATGCACTCGTAAGCCTCCCCATGGCATTTACCAGTCGGCAATCCATGTGAGGTCACTTTTAGAGATCACCGGTAAAACTTAAAGATCCAATGATTGACAGACAATTGAAGGTGTCGAATAAGAGGAGCGTGCGGATCACAGGCTAGAAGCTTCACTATGGTGCTATAAATAGCACCCTCATCACACACACATGTGTCGTCTTTTCTTTTCTAGTTTTAGCCTAGTGTAGTTTTTTTTAAAAGCTTAATGTAATTTTGATTTAAAATCAGTTGTAATTTCTTTTTAAGTAATGTAATTCAGTTTTTTAATAAAATTTAGTTTAAATTTGTCATAAACTTTCATTGCTTTCAACTCATAAGCTCTCTCAATAAGCCTATCTGTCTCAATAAGCTAATAAGCTCATATTAAGCTCTCAAGAGTCTCTAAGCTCTTGATTTGAGCTTAACCAATCTTAATATACCTTAACTTTAAAATCAGAAGTTAACTACCTTTGCTTTTGGACTTGTGAATTCTTGGAAGGGAGATCTAAAATGGAAGGATCTCCAAGGACTTTTACTCCTAGCTTATAAATAAGCTAGGAGAGCTTGTTGATAAGCTTATTTTGAGCATAAGCTTCTGTTTGAGTTGAAGCTTTTTGTAAGTTTTCCTTTAAATTTCTTTTGCCTTTAAAGTTTAGCTTAAATAGAGTTAGATTGTTTATTAGCTTGCTTCGCTTATTAGCTTAATCTGTCTGCTTATTATTGCTTATTTGTGTTTCATCTAGCTTATTAATCTTATTAGTTTATCTGTTTTTGTTTATAATAGTTTAGATCATAGTTTTCTATATAACTTGTCATTAAACCATAAAATACCCAAAAAATAAGAGTTATAGAGTGAACTTAATTCTAGCTTAAAGTAGTTTGTTATTTGTCGTTAATTAGGTTTGGCATAAGCTAGTTTATGTCTGGTAATCAAGTTTCTTACTTAGTTTTCAATTCAAGAGTTTTTCTAAGTCTGTCAAAAACTTAAGGGGTGTTTGGTTTAAGACTGTTTGACATCAAAAAGTCAAAATAAGTTTTGCAAATTGTTTGAGCTAGTTGTATTTTCATTTAAGATTAGTTTTAATTTAGTTTTCAAAAGTTAATTTGCAAAAATTAAATAGTTATGGCCTTTTTTTAATTAAATTTTTTTTTTCTTTTTTTTTTTTTTTTCTTTTTTTTTTTTTTTTTTTTTTTTTTTTTTTTTTTCCCCCCTCTTTTTTTTTTTTTTTTTTTTTTACTCCCCCCCCCCCTTTTTTTTTCTCCCTTTCCCCTTCCCCCCTTTTCTTTCTCCCCCCCTTTTTTTTTTTTTCTTTTTTTTTTTTTTTTTTTTTTTCTCCCTTTTTTTTTCTTTCTTCCTTTTTCTCTTTTCCTTTTTCTTTTTCCTTTTTTCCCTCCATGCACAGGGAGTTTGTAGGCTTTCCGTGTGCTAGTTAAGTTTGATTTGGAGCTCTTTAGCTTTTGTGTGTTGCTTAACTCATGTTTACTGCCACTCCACTTGAGTGTTTCTAAGTGCAGGATTGCCCCAAGGTCACCTGCACTATTGGTTTGGTTTGTGTCACCGATGATAGTACTCATAAACTGTTAGTACTGCTGTCACTTTTGGTTAATTTCAGCTAAGTAATAATGGGACTTAGCTTCTAAGATTTTAGAATAGGATTTCGATTAGGTTATAGCTTAATTCGTTTAAGACTTATTTTTTCATTCCAAGCTTATCTACTGTCGTACATTTACTTTTACAGTCACTAAAAAACAAAAACTCCAAAAAAAGTCGGTAATTAAGGTTAGTGCTTTCAATTGTTACATTTTCGCTTAAGGTCATTTGTTTTTCTATGTCTTAAATATATCGTTATTGTAGTTGCATAAGTCTTCAGAAGCTTTGTCGAGTATTGCTTATTGAGCTTCATGGTTTTTGGCATCTTTCTTTGTTTCTGCGTTTGCTACTTTGCCCTTCATTTTCAGCTATATCTAGTACTCTAATCTCTATTTTCTTTTCTCATCTAGTTTAAGCAACTCATAAGCTGTCTAGAACATCTTTCCTTTTTTCATTAGCGCTTTTTGAGTTTTTATAGCTTAATTAGTAAAACCTTGAGAAAACCACTTGTTTCTGTAATAGCTTAATGTTACGCTCTAATTGAGTCATTTTGTGCTTTTCAGCTTATTGTGATTTTATGAACGTTTTTTCTCCCAATTGTTCCCCAATTGTTTTATAAGTTTTCAATAATAAGCACTTTATAAGATTCAACTTATTTTGGGCTTAATTGGACTTAGGGGTGTAAACGGGCTAGGCTTCAGGGGCTGTTTTTGTAATTTTCAAGTTTCTAGGTTAGTTCCTCCATTAGTTAGTCAATTTCTCAGTTAGTCTTTAAGTCTTTTCATCGTTATGTCTTAGTTAGTGTTAGGTTAAGTTTTTAATTAGTTTAATTAAATTTTAATTATTAATTAGGTTAGATTTAATTAGTTTAATTAAAGTTTAATAAAAAAGTAAAAATTAGGGCTTTTAATTTTCTAAATTTTCTGCACTGTTCTTTATCTAGTGTAATTTTTATAAAAATTTTGGGAATTTATTTTTAATAGTTTTATTATCTTTAAAAATTTTTAATTGTTTAAAATATTAGAAAAAATCATATCTTTAAAATTACCAAGCAAAAATAGTAATTCTTTTTTCTAAAATTTTCCTTTTCTTTGTTTTATCTAGGAAAAATATAATTTCAATTATTTTCTATTTCTTTTTATTTTTAGGATTTAATTAGAATTAAATAGTTTTTAATTGATAAAAAATTCAAAAAAAATATGAAAAAAATAATAAAAAAAAAAAAAAATTTACTTTCTTAAGATTTCTTTTATACAAATTAGGTTTTAGAACTTAGTTTACAATTTTAGGATTTAATTGTAGTCGATTTGCTTAATTGTCGCGTTTTATTTGATTTCGTATTTATTTAATTGTTTAAAATTGCCTTAATTTTCAATTTTACCTTGTTGCATTAAATTTGGTAGTTATAGATCATAAAAATATCTTTGCTTTCATTTAAATCATAATCCGAGCTTAACGAGGTTCCAATTGCACCCAGTCTATGGGGAAACGACCTGGGTGATCTTCTGTCCGGATAAATTACGTATTATAAATTTCTTATATATAATTTTTGAGAGTGAAATTTCTTAGAAAATTTTTCTTAATTTCTCTTTTACAATTTATTATAGTATTTTTTATTACGTGTGTAAAACTTAACGAAGTTGTGATTCTGTTATATCTCACTGTTTTATGATACCGATTTATGTATGTCGTGGTTGTCTATTCTATATTCTGTAATGTGATGATTCATATCTTTGTTCGGGATTACTATGGTTCTTACCATCCAATCTTCTCAAACCTTTGTACCCAGGCTATCATGGATATGATAATAATCCAAAGAATTAAGCATAAAATATTTGGCATCTAAGATTAAGCGTTAGATGCTTGTTGGGTCAATACAAAAAAAATCAGTTATATCTGCAAGTAAAATCAAAGAATGTGTTATATCTTGTTAGAACTTGTATCAAATAAGTCATTGTCAAAATTTCCATACATTGTACAAATGACTTATGATATGATTCTTATTTTGTATTGTCTTGTAAATGTTGATAGAATGGCTCCCAAGAGGACACCAACATCAGCAGCACCAGCCATGTCTCAGACTGGCATCAGGAAACTAGTTGCTGATAGTGTTGTCGCAGCATTGGAAGCACAACCTGCTACCATGGCAAATACTGACAATACCACTAGGAACATCGGACAAGGTGAAACTCCTATAACAAGAAAATGTAGCTACAAAGAGTTTATGAGCTGCCAACCTTTCAATTTCAAAGGTACGGAAGGCACTATTTGTAACAACCCGAGTTTCACGACACGTATGACGATCGCGAATTCGATGTCATTATTATTATGTTACGGGTTTTCGTAAGCGAACATTGACATTACAAATTTTAGTGTCATAATAATTTATTTTTCGTAGATTTTATTGTGGACGGACATTTAAAACTATTTATTTTTGACATTTCGCGCAGTAACGATTGACGGCGAGTTCGTTAATCATTTTGTTTTTTATTTTTTGTATTTTAGTATCGTGAAAAATTTACGACGCATCTCGTTAGTATTTCTAAGATCGTAAATTTATTATTTATAACGAACGTCGTCTTTTGTTCCGCAACTTGAGCCGAACCCTGTGTTTTCAAATGTATTACAATTTTACTAAATTGTTCAGAAAACGAACAATAAATCGTGACGGACTAAAATATTTACTAAAAACCAGATGTGACGAGTCTTTTGGCCTGATTTAAAATGAAAGAAAATAGTCGCTTTGTACTAACTTTGAAAGAATAATAAGAAGGAAGGACCAAAAGTGCCAAAACTTCAAAGTTGTTTTCTATATATAGTCACCACACACACACTTATAAACTTTTTATCAAAAAATTTACTCTCCTCCCTCCTCCTCTCTTTTGTACGCCGGCCACCACCACTCACACCCCATTTCCGGTCAGTTTTCCCACATGAAAATAATCCGAATACATATTATTGATCCTCTCATCAAGGTCTAATCTCCCACTAAAATATTGCACTGCCATAAGTATTTCGAGTTTTTTGATTTTCGGTTCAAATAGACGCTTTTGGAGTATACAAAGAGATGTATAAAATGGTTCGCTTTGTGCGTAAACGTGTTAATTTAATTGGGAAAAACGTTTGGTTCGGTTGTGTTTTGTAGCCACGGGTCTGAGACCCATCCGAAGCCGAAACCAACACTTGTGGTGTTGTGAGTATTCTTATTTTGTCATTTGTTTCGTTATTTGATTTGATTTTTATTGTTGCATGTGATGAAATCTATAAGATCTTGCGCCGATTAGTTAAATGATGTTCTAAAATGATTAAGTGGGTTAAGTATAAAGCTATATGACATATTAGATGTATTCTAGATGAGCTTGTGGGTCAAAAACGGATTTTGGTGTGGTTTGTAACAAGTAAAATTCGTGCAGAAAGTTTGGCACGCAAAATGAGGTTCGAAAGTTCATAAAATCTAATTTTTGATTAAAAAATATGATAAATCTTTCCGAGACAATCGTTTTGATATAAGGTAGAGCTTCTAACTCCTAATAACGAATAAACTAGACCGAAAACAAATTTAGAAAAACTATAAATTGCAATCAGCTATTTGAGCTTATTTTAGTTGCTGATCTGATTTTCGACGGCCGTTTTGGGCACTTTCGAGTCCGTTTCGGCCTTCCGGCGAAACACGAAAGTTGTCCGGAATGATGTTTTCTATAAAATCTATTTTTGGTCAAAGTCACGAAAACGTGATATGGGTCAAAACGTGGTCAAATGTGCGTTTATTAAAAATACAAGTTACAGCAGATTCTTGCTAGGGGCCTTTTGTCATTTTCGGCGAGATAGGGTCTGGCTAAAATGCAAAGTTATCCGGATATCGTTTCGCTAAATGACTTATTACTCCGCATCGGTGAAAATGTGATTTCGATGTGTTTGATGCGGGTCAGATTTGGGTAAAAATAAATATAAGTATAAAAGTCAAATGTTGACTTTAAAAAGTCAACGGGTCATATAAGACTTATATAATTTTTAACTAAGTACATGGATATAAATAAAATGATAAGTATTAAAAATATACTTAGATATTTAAACTTACCAAAGCTGGTAACTTTCCGAAAATAGTAAATTTCTAAAAATAGAAAGTTATCGAAAATATAACGTTTTCAATTAAAGTCGCGTAATATAAAACGTGAAGGACAATTATAACTTAATGTTGTGGGATTTTAGGATCTAAGGCGCAAGTGGATTTCTCATCACATGTATGAATATATATATATGATTTTGTTGATACGATGAATGCATCGTTAAATTCTTTAATTACATTGTTGATTTAATTTCGAAATAGTAAATCGACCGACTTAATTATGGTCGTGATCGCGTTGTGGATTTTCGTGCTCGACTCTTTATTGTTTAATCATCGCTTTTGATCAAGTGATTTTATCAGCCTCGCTTTTAAAGTTTATCAATGTTTTTAACTCTCCGCCAGGGGGGATATATGTTGTTTTGTGCAAATTGAACGAACACAGTTTTGATTCTTGAATCTGATTCCTTCATATGAGTATAGGCCTTTATGTTGTGTGCCGTTGTATACCATGTGTTGGTGAAGCGAAGGCATTAAATAGATCGATTGGGTTTGACACCCTTGTCCGGTTTTGTAATCCGTTGGGGACCACCCTGTCAAACGGACATTTTGTGGTTAGTATTAGGAGAAGTGGCATACGTCTCGGACATAATTTCATCCTACGGGAATAAATGTGTTAAGTTTCGGTACACGGGCTCTTTAGTTGGAAATCACTATTTTTATAACTTGACTTACGAGCCAACGTTATACGTTTGTTGAACCAATTATGCGTTTAAATGTTATTTGCAACTATATGAATTTCACTCCGTTTTGTTGACGTTTTTACGCATGTATCTCAGGTTAGGTATTGTTGATGGCTTGGACGGGACGGAACGCGGATATCAAGGACGGTGCCTCGGTGAAGTTGTGTCATAAACTAAACAAGTGTTTTTGAAACCAAGTTGTGTTGTGACTTTTAGAAATAATTTCTATAATGGTATTGGGACCTATGTAACTCTGATCTTTATAATAAATGAAATTGTGTTTTATAACGGTATTAAGTCAACGTTTATGGGACTCTGTGTCATGTCGTGTGATCGTAGCACCCCATCGTTGTATTCGCTGTGTATTGCAATTTTGGGGGGTGTTACAAAGTGGTACCAGAGTACGAGTTGTAGTGAACTAAGTCGTTTTACAAAACTTGGACTACAACTGTTTTCGGAAAATTTTCACGAGTCCTTCACCATTGTCCGATATCCGCGTGCGCATCGTTCCCGATCCTCAGAAGCCTTATGTGGTATATATTTTATTGCATATTATGTGCTTAACAAGTGGTTGACAATTGGTACACGTAATGATTATATATGTATATACATATACATGCGGCACCCGTTTATGGTGTACGATTATATATATCTTGATATTCGCTTCTTGCGAAGAATTTAATTTCTTTAAACATCTCGATGCGATATGATAAAATTATTTTGATACGTGATGAAAACATCGTTGTTATACGATTATCTTCGAAAAACTTTTTCGCGGACTTACTTTCATTTTTGATGCTGTTGATTCTATAGTTTGTCGATCTATTGGGTGATTTATCGTTCGACTCCGAGTTCGAATATTTTCCCATTGCTTTTAAATCGCATATGTTGTTTCGTAAGCAATTGTTTTGAAATTTTTCAATTTATAGGAGTGTGACTTTTATATATCATCCCATGAAACCCTCATTGTTTTGGAAAACGACTATTAACTTATTCTCGCGTAACGTGTCGTTTGGAAACGGCTATTTTTGGAACTTTCGAATAAAGTTGGTGTGTTGTGCTTTGATTCTCGACCTCTACTTAGTAAGTCTTGAAATGTTCGGGTCGGGAAACCCATGAGTTGATGTGTTTAAAAGAGTATTAAGTCATTGGGTATGACTTTGTATTGGCGTTTGGAGGAATTAAAATGGTGTTTGGTTGGATTTTGAAATGGATTGTACGGCAGTTTGTAACCAGCATGTTGTGGGGTTGATTGTGAATTATTTTTGGTCTTAAGGCACCTGGGAAATCCAATATGGATGTGGGCATATATCTTAAGTGTATGTGATTCTTTGGATAGGGTCGTATCTCCTCCGAATGAGTGAGATATGGTCGTTTCACTAAACTAGTCAAATCTGGTATGTTGTTGGGAAAAAAGAGTATAACTCCATATTTTTGTAATAACTTTTCAAAAGAAAATTTAGGTACCTGTAGAAGACTCTTAGGACTATCACCTTCGATTGGTTTTACATCAAAAGCTTCAATAAATTTCAAATTATCGCTCATTTTCGTGAACTTCAAAATCTGTCAAAACTTCTTTGGGGATTGCTTTGGGGATAGCAGCTTGTTAGGTATGTTTAAAAATATTTTTGGTCTATTAAGACCTGTGCAATTGGACTAGGATGTAGAAAGACATCTTAGGTACATGTGGAAATTCAGATGGAGTCATATCGAAGCCCGACGAATGAGATATTGCCGAAATGGCAAAGCTAGTCAAAAATTTAGACCAAAATTTGAATGAGTAATAAGTTCAAAAACTTATATAGCAACACCTAAATATGTAAAATTGTAAGTTATATATATTGAACAAACTTAGATTTGAGCGGTCGTTTCAGCTTTTGCGGACGCATGGTTTAGGAGATACACTCGATTTAGTGTAGCGATAAAATTTTGGAAAAAGGCAGCCTTGATAGAATAGGGGCAAAATGGTAATTTCACCTTGGTTCTGAAACTTCTTGGGCAGTGGGCCCTACGTTTCTGGAAATTATACTCGAAATGCTTTTCGTAAAAGAAAACCTCATACTTTTATCGCCCACGTACTAGTAAGTAGGAGGATTCCAAGATTTAGGTCCATTGGATTGAGGATTATTATTGCCTCAGAGTTTTATCTTGTCACCGGCGTGGTGATCGTGCATTCTTTAGCTATTACTTTTGATTTAGAACTCTAGGAGAGTTCATGTATATGTAGTTTATGTATTGGAAACTTAGAACCATTACGGTTGGATGTACTGGCTTTGAAAGCCAATGATGTATCCCTTTTTGGAGAAATTGGTATGTATGTATGTTATTCTCGGCGTTGCTATTACAATTGTTGTAATTGTTATCGGTTATGAGTTAGGAGTAGGTGTCATTGTATAGGTTGTACTTGATTTTTACACTTTGAAAATTTTCTTGGAAGTAACTTACGCATGTAGCGTATGGAAAAGAAACGTTTTGACGAGGAAGGACACGACGTCGTTTGGTCCTCAATTATGCATAACCTGATCAACTATGCATAATTTAGGAAGAACCACGCTATGTCGGATAAATCGTCACCCTTAAAACGCTTGGTAATTAAGATGAATGTTTGGGTCAAGCTTCCGGAAGGAGAAAATATTTTTACCCTATTACGGATTCTTATGCAAGTAACCCTATCCTTATCGACTGCATGGAGAGAGTCTCATGCGAGTCATTATGACCGAGTCATTCCGTAGCGGAAATACCTACGGTATTGTTCAGAACAAGTGTGTCTAGAAAGGAGTGATGTTTAGTTCGTGGTATTTAAGAGCGGTGATTGTTTTGAAGACGTGTCAAGACCAAGTATAGTCGGTGTGCTAGTAAGCAATGATAGATTTGAGCTATCAAGGTTGTGAACCTGATACCGACACTGAGGTTGTCTTGTAAATGTTGATAGAATGGCTCCCAAGAGGACATCAACATCCGCAGCACCAGCCATGACTCAGGCCGCCATCAAGAAACTAGTTGCTTATAGTGTTGCCACAGCTTTAGAAGCACAAGCTGCTACCATGGCAAATGCTGACAGTACCAATAGGAACACTGGAGAAAGAGAAACTCCTATAGCAAGAAAATGTAGCTACAAAGAGTTTATGAGCTGCCAACCTTTTAATTTCAAAGGTACAAAAGGCGCTGTTGGCCTCATCCGCTGGTTTGAGCGAACTGAATCGGTATTTCTCCATAGCAACTGTATCGAGGACTGCAAAGTGAAATTTGCTACATGTACTCTAACTGAAGAAGCTTTGTCCTGGTGGAATTCATTCGCCCAGCCTATTGGAATAGAGGAAGCCTGCAAGATTACCTAGTCCGACTTTAAAAAGCTCTTAATAAAGAAGTATTGTCCCCGAACTGAGATCAAGAAAATGAAAGATGAATTTTACAATTTAACTGTAAAAGGAAATGATCTTAAGACATACATTAGAAGATTCTAGGAATTGGCAATTTTATGCCCAACTATGGTGCCAAATTATGAGAAACTCATGGAAGTCTTCATCGGTGGATTACCTTGAAGTATTGAAGGAAATGTTACCGCTTCAAAGCCTCAAACTTTGGAGGAAGCCATTACCATAACCCAGAGGTCAATAGATCAAGTAATAAAGCACAATTCTGTGCAAGGAACCAATGATTACAAACGAACGTTTGATGGTAGAATAACCTTCACCAACAACAACTACCAAAACAACCATAACAACAATAACAACCGCAACAATGATCACCTACAATAACAGAATAGGAGATAAGAAACCATCAGGGCTTATGCTGTCACCCCAACTAAAAATAGTAGGTATACTAGAAGCCTTCCCCTGTGTAATAAATGCACCCTACATCACACAGGACCTTGTACTGTCAAGTTTCATACTTGCAACAAGGTGGGTCATCTGACCATGAACTGTAGAAACAAAAGGTCAGCCACTAGAAGCAACCTGCAACTAGTATCAGTAACTTGTCATGCTTGTGGAGAGAAAGGGCATTACAAAAATTAGTGTCTAAAAGCAAACAACAATGCCCATAGAAGAGCATACTTACTGAGGGACAAGAACACTCACCAAGACCCGAACGTAGTTACAGGTACGTTCCTTCTAAACCAACATCTAGCTAAAGTATTATTTGATTCCGGAGCCGATAAAAGTTTTGTATCCATATCTCTTGCTTCTATGCCTAATATCCCACCACTTACACTAGATACTACCTACGACATTGAAATGGCCAATGGAAACCTAGTATGCACTAACACCGTTATCCAGGGTTGCACCCTGATTTTGTTAAACCAACCTTTCGAAATTGATCTCATGCCAATTAAACTCGGTAGTTTCGATGTCGTTATTGGTATGGATTGGTTATCTAAGTATCATGCTAGAATTATCTGTGACGAGAAAGTCGTCCAAATCCCAATCGACGATGAAACTTTGATCATTCGAGGTGATCGAAGTAAAACCCGACTAAACCTAATATCCTGTATTAAAACTGAAAGGTATATATCCAAGGGATATCAAGTTTTCATAGCCCAAGTAATGGAGAAAAAGTAAGACGAAAAACAACTGGAAGATATACCAGTAGTCAGAGAATTTTCGGAAGTTTTTCCTGAAGATCTACCTGGCCTTCCTCCGGTTCGCCAAGTATAGTTCCAAATCGATTTACTTCCAGGAGCGACACCAGTAGCCCGAGCACCCTATAGATTAGCTCTTTCAGAAATGCAGGAACTATCTGACCAACTATAATAGTTAGCAGACCGAGGTTTTATCCGACCGAGTACTTCACCTTGGAGAGCTCCTGTCTTATTTGTTAAAAAGAAAGACGGATCTTTCAGAATGTGTATCGATTATCGGGAGTTGAATAAACTTACCGTAAAGAATCGTTACCCATTACCCAGGATCGATGATCTATTCGACCAACTTCAAGGTTCGAGTGTTTACTCGAGATTGACTTAAGATCAGGTTATCATCAACTGAGAGTCAGGGATGAAGATATTCCCAAGACTGCTTTCAGAACTAGGTACAGACACTACGAATTCCAAGTAATGCCATTTGGTTTAACTAACGCGCCTGCTGTGTTCATGGATCTCATGAACCGTGTGTGTAAACCATACTTGGATAAATTTGTGATAGTGTTCATTGATGATATTCTTATCTACTTCCGTAACAAAGAAGAACATGCAAATCACCTAAGGATAATCTTGGAATTACAAAAAAAAAAGAAATTATATGCCAAGTTCTCTAAATGTGATTTCTGGATCAGTATCATGCAGTTTCTTGGGCGCGTAATTGACAGTCAAGGAATTTACGTTGACCCCGCCAAGATTGAAGCAATTAAGAATTAGGCATCTCCTACCACACCCACAGAAATACGCCAATTCTTAGGACTCGTCGGCTACTATTGAAGATTTATCAAAGATTTTTCGAAGATTGCAAAGTCTTTGACTGAATTAACCCAGAAAAACAAGAAGTATATCTGGGGAGAAAACCAAGAGTCAGCTTTCCAACTGCTAAAACAAAAATTATGTGAAGCTCCAATCTTAGCATTACCAGAAGGAAACAAAACGAGACTTAGTGATTATTGTGATGCATCACATCAAGGTTTGGGAGAGGTTTTAATGCAAAGAGAAAAAGTTATGCATATGCATTCCCGATTACTCAAACCTCATAAGAGAACTATACCAACACGACCTGAATAAGGAGCAGAGTGTCGCTCTTAAAAATTTAGAGATACTATTGTTGGCACAAAGTTTGTACTATGTTCATGATCATAAAAGCCTTCAACCTATCCTTGATAGAAATAGTTAAACATGAGAACAAGTTGTGGTTAGAATGCTTGCAGATTTACTCGATTGTGAGTTTCTGAGATTGCTACCATCCTGGAACGGCAATGTTTATAGCAGATTCCTTAAGCCAGAAGGATCCACGAATCAAACCACTCCGTTCCGAGGTTTAGGCATTAGTCATGACCCTTCACCCAAATTTACCATCATAAATCCTTGAAACCCAAACTGAGGCAATCAAAGAAGAGAACATCAAAGCTGAGAACCTACGAGGAATGGACAAAGCATTTGAAGTACGTCTTGATGGAACCAGATGTATCAAAAATTGAAGTTGGTTATCAATCTTTGGTAATTTGAGGGACTTAATCATGCATGATTACCCATAATTTGAAGTTTTCATTCACCCGGTTTGACACGATGTATTCAGAGATCTAAAATGGAAACTCGATTGGTAGCCTAACATGAATGAAAGGTCATCGCTGAATATGTCGGCAAGTGTTTGACATGCTCTAGAGTTAAAACAGATGTCAGAAAAAAAGAGAAGGAAAGAAAAAAAAAAAAAAAAAAACAAAAAAAAAAAAAAAAAAAAAAAAAAAAAAACAAAAAAAAAAAAAAAAATAAAAAAAAAAAAAAAAACAAAAAAACAAAAAAAAAAAAAAAAAAATAAAAAAAAACAAAACAAAAAAAAAAAAAAAAAAAAACAAAACACAAAAAAAAAAAAAAAAGAAAAAAAAAAAAAAAAAAAAAAAAAAAAAAAAAAAAAACAAAAAAAAAAAAAAAAAAAAAAAAAAAAAAAAAATAGAAAAAAAAAAAAAAAAAAAAAAAAAAAAAAAAAAAAAAAAACAAAAAAAAAAAACCAACAAAACAAAAAAAAAAAAAACAAAAAAAAAAAAAAAAAAAAAAGAAAAAAAAAACAAACCCACCACCCCCAAAAAAAACAAAAAAAAAAAAAAAAAAAAAAAAAAAAAAAAAAAAAAAAAAAAAAAAAAAAAAAAAAATAAAAAAAAAAAAAAAAAAAAAAAAAAAAAAAAAAAAAAAAAAAAAAAAAAAAAAAAAAAAAAAAAAAAGGAAAGGCAAATGTTATAGCAGATTCCTTAAGCCAGAAGGAACGAATCAAACCACTCCGAGTTAGGACATTAGTCATGACCCTTCACCCAAAATTACCATCATAAATCCTTGAAACCCAAACTGAGGCAATCAAAGAAGAGAACATCAAAGCTGAGAACCTACGAGGAATGGACAAAGCATTTGAAGTACGTCTTGATGGAACCAGATGTATCAAAAATTGAAGTTGGTTATCAATCTTTGGTAATTTGAGGGACTTAATCATGCATGATTCCCATAAATCGAAGTATTCCATCCACCCAGGTTCTGACAAGATGTATCAGGATCTAAAGAAACTCGATTGGTAGCCTAACATGAAGGCAGTCATCGCTGAATATGTCGGCAAGTGTTTGACATGCTCTAGAGTTAAAACAGAATGTCAGAAGCCATTTGGCTTCCTAATACAACCAGAAATTCCTACATGGAAATGGGAAAGAATAACAATGGATTTCGTTACAAAACTACCCAAAACATTAAGCGGACATGACACAATTTGGGTCATTGTAGACCGCCTTACCAAATTAGCATATTTCATCCCTACCAGAGAGACAGATAGTATGGAAACCCTTGCAAGGTTGTATATAAAGGAGATAGTTTCACGGCATAGAGTGCCGATATCCATCATCTCATATCGTGACAGTCATTTCACATCCAGATTCTGGCAGTCAATGCAGAATGCTTTGGGTACTCAATTAGACATGAATACAACATATCATCCCGAAACCGATGGACAAAGTGAAAGAACCATCCAAACACTAGAAGATATACTTCGAGTCTGTGTTATAGATTTTGGAAAAGGTTGGGAGAAACACTTACCACTGGTAGAATTTTCTTATAATAACAGTTACCATGCCAGTATTAAGGCAGCACCATTCGAGGCACTTTATGGTCGAAAGTGTAGATCACCTGTCTGCTGGGTCGAAGTTGGAGATGTTCAACTCACGGGACCAGAAATAATCCATGAAACCACCAAAAAGATAGTACAAATCCGACAACGCTTGCAAGCTGCAAGAGATCGGCAAAGGAGTTACGCCAATGTAAGGCGAATGCCTTTGGAATTCCAAGTTGGAGATCGCGTTATGTTAAAAGTGTCACCTCGAAAAGGTGTCATTCGATTCAGAAAACGAGGAAAGCTTCATCCCCGGTACAGTGGACCATTTAAGATCCTTAAAAGGGTCGGCCCAGTGGCATATACACTTGAGCTTCCTGAAGAACTCAGAATGTCCATAGTACTTTCCACGTTTCTAATTTAAAGAAATGCCTATCTGACGAATCTCTTATCATTCCAATAAAAGAGCTTCGACTCGATGACAAACTCAACTTTGTGGAAGAACCAATAGAAATTATGGATTGAAAAGTCAAGCGACTGAGACAAAGTCGTATTCCTATAATCAAAGTAAGATGGAACTCGAAAAGAGGACTAGAATTTACGTGGGAACGCGAAGATCAAATTCGTGCCAAGTATCCACATCTATTTTCAAACATCACTCCAACATCCAACTAAATCTCGGGACGAGATTTCTTTAAGGTTGGGAGACTATAACAACCCACAATTTTCATCAGTGTAATTATCCATCTATTAAATTAGATGCAACCATTTTCATGGAAAGATTTTTGCTTTATTCCATCCATAATGTAACGTAACTTACATTATCATAGTAAACGAGCTCACACAACCTACCAATGCCAATTTCATTAACTTTTATGTCAAGTAAACATTATAATATGTCAAACAATATGTTTTAATCACCATTTTACCATACGTTATCTATTTAACGTACTTTTCATAACGTGATATCAAAACGGATTTTAAACGTTAACGTTTATATCAAAACCCTAACTATATGTAATGTTTACATACAATAAAAATGTTCAAGCTTTCAAGGCATGTATACAAGTGTACAATGCATAACTTTTAAATATCTTTTCCCTCCTAAAACAATGTATAACTCATTTAAGCTCAAAGTACAACCCGAAAATGCATGATATTCAAATTAGGCATTTCCCTCCATTTTCCTTCTAGATTTTGTACAAACTTTTCAACATAACTTACAACACTCCAATGCACCACGTTTGAACTATAGTTACCCTCCATTTCAGCCCATAGCTCAATTTAAACCATAAACCTTAACTCAAAAACCCTAATGAACTCGTCACCCCTTAACTAGTATCAAACCAAGTTCTAACCTAGCAAGCACTCACCACCATGATCCACCACCTTGCTAGCCTAATTGTCACCACCTTGTTACCACCAAACAACCACCCTACCACCTCCATCACCACCTTGCACTCCAAGTAACCACCTTGTCCCCCCTTTGATAACTGAACCCTCTCACACCCTTACACCTCTTTAAGCTACCTCCTAGCCCTCCTTAGTCACCCTAGCTATTACTTGGTCACTACTCTATAGCACCTTGGCCACCACTCTACTTAACTTGGTCACCACTCCAAGTTTCTACCCTATATATACTCGCATACATACACACTTTCATAATTCACCATTCAAACTCAAAACTACCTTAAAATCATGTTCTAGCCAAGCTAAGGAAAGGAAGGAAAGATCTCTAAGCTATTTTGGAACCAAGGAATAAGAGAAAAGAGGTTCTTGATTCATTCACAAAAGTGTTCGATCCATATTCATCATTTTTGACCCATTTCATCAATTCGTGTACTAGTAAGCCTTTTTCACTCATTCAATAAGCTCTTGTATTGTTTTAGATTATATATCAGCTCCTATACATCCTTATGATCTCATGAAATCAGCCCTTAAACCCTAAAGCTTACTCATTTGGTTTTCCTAAACCAAACGCACTCTAAAAACCCTAAAAAGCTCTTTTCGTGTAACTAATAAGCTATAGGCTATAAGCTATTGTAATAAGCTTTTTCTATAAGCTCATTTATCATTTTTACAAGCTTTAAAACAAACCCTAAAAGCTCAAACCCATCGGGTTAAGATTTCTAAACACAACAACCACGTACCCATTGGATTTTTTTAAGCTAGATAAGCTCTTTCATAACTACAATGTCGAAAAACTTACTTATTTTAGCTTATAGTAATAAGCTATAAGCTGCAAAACTAAGTTGGATTTGAAAAATACAAAGTATATGGTTTTTGGACTAGAAATGCAAAACGTTTCATGCAAAGGGGTATATATTGTAAAATTCTTAAAACTTATAACTAGAGGGGCTGAAATTGTAATTACACTAAAGTTAAACCACAAGGGCCTGTTTTGCCAACTTTCTAAGTTAAGGGTTAAATGTTTTAAAATTATATATAAAGGATTTAAATTGTAAATTAATATATACCAAGGGTATATATTGTCATTTTCGTATTCTCAAAGGTATAAAATGTAATATTTTTATATTAATTATAAAAATATATTTAAATATTATAATACTCGATTTTATTAAAGCCTGACACATTTTTCGTTATCATTTGTCGATCGAAACACTATAAAATCAATTATGTTATATATTTAACAAAATTTATCATCCGCTAGCTTTTGAAAAAAAACTTAAAAAGATAAAATCTTATCATTTAATCTATAACGTATCACGTTACTAGGGAGTTTCATGTGAGGGGTTTCATTTGGGTAGACGTTTTGACGAGTTGCTAGATTTACGATTTAAAGTGTCCTAGCTCCTCAAACGTTTACTACATGACCTCTGGATTATGATAGCCCGAACAGTGATACGATGTTTTCACGAACTAATAAACCAAATGAATATTTACGTTAAACTTTATAAAATAAAGTTTGAAATATAAACACTCGAACTAAGACTTGACATATTACCCCAGGTTGCGTGACGAGGCCGTTTACTCCCATTTGAATTAAATTTCAAATCAATCAACTACCTTGATAAGGTGAGTTCATAGTCCCACCTTTACATGTTTTCTAAATCCCATGGGGAGATACATGCTATAAACCATGAATACAAGTGTTTTCCAACTGTATGCTATCCTGATATGTTATTGCCTGAGTTTGCCTTCACTGCCAATATTTCTTAATCATGAACCATTAGTCACTTGCGAGTGAACGCGAATATTGTGAATAGATCTATTGGGGGTGACAACTCCCGTTGGTGTACCCGTACATGGGGTAACCAAACGCACTATATTTGAGAACAAAGGATAACTTTGGCAAGTTACCTTTCCTTAAGGACAGTTGTTCCTTCAAGTCGTTAAATTGACTTCGGATGTTAATGTTTGGTTGCATGAGCTTAGGGCAATAATATTGTTTACCATGATAATTGTATTCGTTGCAATTATTACTATTTCATTGACTTGTATTCAACTATTACATTTCAAACATTGTGAATTTCACTCAACCGTTGTGTTGACCTTTTTAGCATGTTTATCTCAGGTAATTGAGCAATTTATGGCATAGAGTGGCATTGGACTTGAGGACGTGCAAACTTGTTATCATTCAAACTTTATGTTTTAAATGTACTTTGGGACCTCTTTTGTAAAACTTTGATATAATATGGAATGATAACTAATTTTTCCAAAATGTCTCTTTTGAGTCGTTTTCTATGATTATGACTGTTGGTTCATGAAGTAATACCTCAAATTAGCTTCCGCTGCTATACGTCAAATAAGGGGGTGTAAAATTATACAACGAGGTCGTTGTATATTCCAAGTAGGGGAGGAGAATTAGAACGCTTACTTGTTCATATATTCATAATAAAATGTTTAAATTATGCCTAAATTTAAAAAACATTCAAGCATACTTATGTGAAATTATTAAGTTACATAACCCGCACACATAACCCTTGTTAGATATTGTGAGAATTTAGCCTTATCCATTTCCAAATTGTCACACCTCGCCAAGGAGGAAATGTGAGGCGTAACGATAATGGATATCATCACAACACAATGGTGTCTATATAGAGAACTACAATGCATAAAAGAAACCAAGGTATAGACACAAGGTGTCATGAAAATACCCAAACAAACATAAAAGATAACTGGTGTCTTGTATTAAAGCAAAGGGGGTCCACGTCAATACCAAGACATGAAAAACATCCAAAATAAACCTAAGCAGATCAAATCAACAACATTCAGTATGAAATCATGCATATATTAAACTAGGAGATTAAACTCCGCAAGCAGCCTATGGTCTCTCTAGCCACTCCTTTTATTCTTAAGATCCTCATGATGCTTACCTAAAAATGATGCTTAAAAACGTCAACACAACGGTTGGTGAGAGTCATAGGTTTACGACACACAATTTAAACTTTCAATCAATTACTGTGATTAGCAAAACAGAACATGGCAGGACAGTTAGGCTAGCCAATATACAGGCTAATATGCATACGTATAAAACAACCACAATCAGGACAGAACGTGTCCCACGATCCAAGTCACACCAAAATATCATAATGAAATAGGCACCCTTCGATCGGAATCACACAGTAATGGGTAGAAACTTTACCCTCCAATCAGAATCACACAGTAATGGGTAGAAACTTTACCCTCTGATCGGAATCACATAGTAATGGGTAGAAACTTTACCCTCCAATCAGAATCACACAGTAATGGGTAGAAACTTTACCCTCCGATCGGAATCACACAGTAATGGGTAGAAACTTTACCCTCCGATTGAAATCACACAGTAATGGGTAGGAATGTTACCCTCCGATCCAAATCACACAGCATGGGTAAGAACGTTACCCTCCGATCCAACTACACGTAAACATTTAGCACATATCATATAATAGCCACATAAATGTCCATGCATCAATTAAACAACATAATCACATCAATTTAAACATTTCAAAAACCATTCGCATCATTTCCATCCTAGTTTAAAAACAATGTAAAAAGAAGGACTATGAAACTCACCTGATGCAAAGCTACTTCACAATATCCTTACAATCAACTAAACACAAATAAAACCCAAGTTACACGCGATTAGGCTAAATGCCCAAGACGATGTATGTAACACCCCCAAAATGGGTCGCAGCGGAATAATGTCCGGGATCGTTACTTCATAATACAACATCACAAGATACAAGAGAAGGACCTCTAAATGTGTCGTTTGGAAAGTAATCTCGTTGATTTTCTTGAAATTGAGATAACATTTGTCCTATAATTGCATCATAATGAAAAACTTGAAAGTAATACAACGAGATTTGATCATTTGTATGTAAATAGAAATCCATGAATGTAGTCTTGTCAAATTTAGACTCCATTGCACATCAAGTTAGCCAAGCATCTAATTCACCTGAGAAAAATATGCTTAAAAGGGTCAACATAAAGTTGGTGAGTTCATAGGTTTAAGTAGATGTAAATGTAAAACCCAGAACTATATATATATATATATATATATATGTTTACTGTGTTACAAGTCCCGTCCATACAAGACTTGCAACGCATAAACTTACATATATAGGTTTTCTTAAAATGTGTATAGACACAAACCATACAAAATGCGTTTGTTAAAATGTTGAAAACTGAGATTTGTAAAGTATGCATGACCATTTCAATCCTTAAATGTTCACCAAGACGTATGTATGAATGTTGGAAATCAAAGAGTTGTAAAGTATGCATGACCATTTCCACCCTTAAAGTAGTCACAAATATGTACGTATGAAAGTTGGACCGCAATTATTTTAAGGTATGTATTGCATGGTATACAATATCCAGAAAAGAAGTTATTGCATGGTATACAATATTTAAAACGGTAAGTATTGCATGGTATACAATATCAAAATAGTAAGTATTGCATGGTATACAATATCAAAAATAGTAAGTATTGCATGGTATACAATATCCAAAATAGTAAGTATTGCATGGTATACAATATCCAAAACAGTAAGTATTACATGGTATACAATATCTAGAAAAATAATTATTTCAAAACTACTTGCGTCCATAAGTAAAGCGAGTACGTAAACGAGTTTGTAAATGCGCATGTAATGAATTCAAAACAATCATGTAAATGAATTTGTAACAAGCATGTTCTCACCCCAAAAATATATGTAAAACATGGGGCTATAAACTCACCTAGAGTGAATGATTATCAAAGTATAACAGAAAATGCGTCACGTAAACGCCCGAATGCAACCTGATTAATTATAGGTCATATAAGTACTAAGCACTTGATTAACTAATACCATATATAATTCTATATAGCTACATCACCATCTAATTG
>BQNB010076028.1:0-31279 GCA_026074375.1 Tanacetum coccineum | reverse complement strand
AAGCCACTCTCATAAAGGTTTTAAAGTCACACAAGCGAGCCATTGCTTGGAAACTCTCCGACATCAAGGGTATTAACCTGAAATTTTGAACTCACAAGATTCTTATGGATGAGGACTACAAACCGGCGGTCCAACACCAAAGACGGGTGAATCCAAAGATCCACGATGTCATCAAAAAGGAGGTTGAAAACTTCTTGATGCTGGATTAATTTACCCGATCTCGGATAGTCCTTAGGTAAGCCCTATACATTGCGGACCAAAAAAGGATGGTTTTTCCGTTGTTGAAAATGACAAAAATGAGTTAATTCAGACTCGATTGGTCACGGGGTGGCGTATGTGCATTGACTACCATAAGTTAAATGAAGCCACCCGTAAAGACCATTTTCCACTTCCCTTTATGGATCAAATGCTCGAGAGATTAGCGGGAAACGAATACTATTATTTTTTTAGTGGCTTCTCGGGTTACTTTCAAATTCCCATAGACCCTCATGATCAAGAAAAGACAACATTCACGTGTCCTTACATAACGTTCGCCTATCGTCGCATGCCTTTCGGCTTATGCAATGCACCGGGCACGTTCCAAAGGTGTATGATGGCTATCTTTCATGATATGATCGAAAAAACGATGGAAGTCTTCATGGACAACTTTTTAATCTTTGGGAATTTATTCAAAAATTGCCTCTCTCATGTAGACAAGATGCTTTAAAGTGTGAAGACACCAATCTTTGTCTAAATTGGGAAAATAGTCATTTCATGGTTAAGGAAGGCATTGTCCTTGGCCATAAGATTTCCAAAAATGGGATTGAGGTTGATAAAGCCAAAGTCGATGTGATTGCTAAGTTACCTCATCCCACCACCGTCAAGGGTGTTTGGAGTTTTCTCGGTCATGCCGGTTTCTACCGACGGTTCATTAAGGATTTTTCCAAAATTTCCCGACCGATGACTCATCTTCTTGAGAAGAATACTCTGTTCATCTTCTCCAATGAATGTATTCAAGCTTTTCAAACGTTAAAGAAAAAACTTACCGAAGCTCCAATCTTGATTGCCCCAGACTGGGACCTACCCTTTGTATACTTTGTAAGATGCAAGCGATTTATGCCATAGGGGAGTTTGGGCAAGTCATGAAAAAAACACTTTAGGCCTATACACTATGCTAGCAAAACAATGAACGAGGCGGAATCGCATTACATACAACGGAGAAAGAAATGTTAGTCGTGGTGTATGCCTTCGAAAAATTCCAGTACTACCCTCATCTTGAACAAAAGCATAGTGTATACGGATCACTCCGCCCTAAAATATCTATTTGCTAAAAAGATTCAGGCAAATTTGCTTTAGTGGGTTTCTCTTCAGAGTTCACATTCAAAGTAATTGACACAAAAGGGACGCTGAGAAACTCGCGGTTAGATCTATCTTTCCGATGAGTAAATCAGTATATGTAATTGTTCTCGACCCAAAAGTGGTAAATGAAAAGTTTTCCTTCTCGAGACACTTTAATATGGTGTCTTCTCGTTGGTGACTCAAGTACCCCGTGTTTGCCGTTTTTGAAAATTACCACACGAGGGGAATTTCAATTGTTAAAGGGATGTAGTCGTCCAACAAGAAGAAACAAGTTTTTCAAGGATGTTAAACATTACTTTTGGGACGACCCCTATTTGTTCAAAATATGTGCGGATCAAATGATCTGGCGGTGTGTTGCAGGCCAAGAAGCTGTTGACATCCTCACAGCTTGCCATAGTGGGACACGGGGGACATTACGTGCCCAAACTACACATCCAAAAAAGGTTTTTGACTAGGATTTTAGTGGCCACGATTTACAAAGATGCCCATGACTTGGTCACCCAATGTGACACTTTTTAGCGTCAAGGAAAATTTTTGCAACGTGATGAAATGCCTCAAAATTCCATCCAAGTTTGTGAAATCTTTGACGTGTGAGGCATCGATTTCATGGGGCCGTTCCCGTCTTCACGAGGGAACAAAAAATACATACTCCGTGGCCGTTCGCTACTCGTCAAAATGGGTTGAAGCGAAAGCGCTCCCCACCAACGACGCCCGAGTTGTTTGCAAATTTCTTAAATCTCTCTTCGCCCGATTCGGTTGCCCCAGTGCTATTCATAAGTGATTCGCGGATCCATTTTTGCAATGACCGTTTGCAAAGGTCATACTTATATATGGTAGATTATTAAGTCTCTCCACCGTCGTACTCCCAGAAACTAGGGGGGCAAGTTAGGTATCCAATCGTGGCTTGAAACGAATTCTTGAAAGGACCGTGGGCGAGAACCATGCATCTTGGTCGGATAAACTAGATGATGCACTTTGGGCCTTCCGTACCGCTTACAAAACACCCATCGGGTGTACCCCATACAAGCTCGTGTACGGAAAGGCATGTCATCTACCGATCGAGCTCGAGCACAAAGCCTACTAGGCCTTAAGCATGCAAATTTTGACCTTGAGGACCGCGGGTGGATCACCCGTAAAGTTCAACTCAATGAATTAATTGAACTTCGTAATCATGCTATGAGAACTCTTTTGATCTGTAAAGAGAAAACAAAAAGTGATCCATGACTCAAAGATCAAAAAAATCGCCGCTTTCTCAGTTTTCGACGACGGTGCTCATGTATCTCCCTTTTTTACTCTCGAATTGAGATTTTTCTCGTGGCAAATTAAATCCTATTGGTCGGACCGTTCACCATTACCCATAGTTTTCATATGCACGTTGAGTTTTCCAAACTCCGGGCCAAATTTCAAGTGTGAACGGTCTAAAATAAGCACTACTTTGGAGCGGGACATACACAATTGTTGTTCCCGGATCTCCTAACTTCCCTAAGACAAATGAATTCGGAGTGGGGCCAAGCTTAGTGACTCTTACAAGCGCTTCGTGGGAGGCACCCCATGCTTATCTTCTATTTTCTTTCTTATTTCTATTGTGATGTGAGGAGGCTTGTACTCTTTCGATTCTTGTTATTGTGCTTGTGTAGTGATTTTTGTAGGATTAACAAATATTTTCTAAAGGACTTCTGTGTTCGTGTTTTGTCCCGATCCACTCGAGCTTCTTAACCTTTGCTTGCCATTAGTTTGGGGGAAATCTATATCCCTAATCTTATCGACTAAGTTTATTCTTTAAGCATACTTTAATAAACGGCCTTAGGATTTTACGTAGGACCTTTCTTAAAAAACATTGAGGACAATGTTTAATTCTAGTATGGGGGGATCTATCGATTTGATTATGCCTGCAGCCGTTGTTTTCACGTACCCCGTTTTCCCACAAAAATTTTAAAAAATACTGAAATAAAAATAAAAAAAATTTTCAAAAATAATAAGTATTTTTGTCACAATTCTTGACTTTCATTGCTGGTAGAATATGAATAATTTTTGCCCGAATTGAGTTGTGAGCTCTAGCTTGTTCCTTAACTTTTAGGCTAAGCGTTCGCGGAAATTCACGAAAAACGAAAAATGATAGTGTCAATTATGAGTTGGATGCTAAACAAGGATTAGTTGGAAATCTTAAGAGCTCATGTATGTAATTTGTGGCTTTTTCTCCCATAAGCTCTTAACCGGATTAATATACGTGCTATTTTTGGAGATTAAACTTAAATTAATAATTTTTATGTAATTAATAGCAAAAATGTTAGTCTTAGTTCAAACTTATTTATCATATGTGTTGCATATATAATGTCCATATTTTGTCCAAGCAGTCCATAGTATCAAGTCCTTAATTACACCTTTAATCACACTTATTATTGTAACTTTTTAATTACAAGTTATTAAGTAAACCCTTAAATTAACATGTTTGCTACTATTAAACTTTTTATACATAAAACTAAGAGTGTACAAAAACTTTTATAAATCTCAATATAACATGATATTATCAACATCATAACATATGTAAAAGTGTACAAAACCATAATCACAAGTATAAGCTCATTTTCCATGATTAGAAGTATCCTAATGGTGATTTTGCTACATAGAACATATATACTCATAAAATCATAAATGTAAATTCATAAAAGGGTTTTAGATAACCTTATTATGATGTAAGGTAGAAGATCACAATATCTAAACCCTTGTTTAGATATAAAACCAAAGCTTACAAGCTTAGAAAACCCTAATCCAACTAGAAACCCTAATTTCCCTTTTTCTTTGATTACCCTTCTTAATCAACCAACCAAGCTTCCAAACCTTCTTGTATCACCTTAGATATGTTCTTAGTTACTTGTATAAGTGGTAAAATAAGTTGTATGAAATTATTGTGGGGTGTGTGGTGTTTGTCGTGGCTTATTTAGAGAAGGAGAGGAGAAAGAATGATTTTCTTAAGTGTTTGAATTGTGTTTTATTGGGGGTGTTATAAAAATACTTGTAATGCATGAGAGATATATATGTAGGACTAGTCAAAGATCTAATTCAAAGACCAAAAAAAGAAGTCTATATGGTCAGGGGGGGGGGTAAGATGAGGGTTTTAAGGGTGACTAGTGGTCAAAACCACTAGTCATGAGCTAGGTTTATCTTGTACATGGTCTTTGTGATTAATGTTGTGTTCTTATGTCTCCTTAGGTTAAGATCATCCCATGAATTCAAGGGTTGTGTTGGCTAGATATTATCTTGGTAAAAAAATGAAAGTATTACTTGCAATGTGAAAGTATAAGTTATAATGTAAGTGTAGTTTTTGTTATTAAAGTGTATACTTGCAATTTGTGTAAGTCTTGGTTGTTTTATATGTGGGACGCCACATATATATAACCATGGGCAAAGTTTTATAAAAACTTTGAGCATTAAATATAAACATAGGTATTTGTTGAAGCGTAGATTAATTATGGTGGTTCCGGGTATGCCTAAATGAAATTTTATCGCGAAACGTACACAATTTACGTAACCAGTTTAAATGGATAAATAAACAAAGTTAATAATTATCCTCAAAATAATTACTTAACACTTGCTTGATGTAAACATTTAATTGTTTGATGCCCGTTTACATTGAACGATAATTTTTAGCTTACGCGATTTAACTTAACGATTACGATTAAAAGCAAACGCGTACAATACTAAAAATAAATAGTGAATTTATTGACGTCGTAAATGACCCTAAAACACGGGGTGTTATAGTTCCCCGTTAAGTGAGCCTTGTTCCTCTTGGCTTAGACGCTGATCTGGGCACTTGATGCAGTGCGGGTCTTGTGAAGAGGTGCTGGGTATTTCTTCCTAATATTGGTCTTCTCGTTCCCATGTAACTCAGGACTTTTTCTCTTGGCGTTCCCATCGAACCTTGACTAATGGAATGCGGATGATTCGCTTCAAACCGTTTGACTTCACGATCTTTAATCTTACAAGTTCCTCGACAAAATGATGCTTGTAATCAAAATGAGTCCATCAACGGACACGGCTAACGGTTCGTCGCCATTGGCACTTTTTCAAGTTGTATACATCGAAAGTTTGTGATCCCTGCTCGGCTCTTCTGGAAGCTCAGCTTGTAAAGCACCTCTCCAACACCTTTTCTAACACCTGAAAGGTCCACATACCTGAGGGTTTAACTTCCCCCGTTTGCCAATAATCGTTTGTAGACCCCTTCCAAGGCGAAACTTTTTAAGCATTAACTTAATCTTCTAACCTGAAATTCCATCAGTTTACGCTTTAAATCCGCGTAACTCTTTTGTCGATCGCGAGCAGCTTGCATTCTTTGCTTGATTTGAACGATCTTCTCAGTTGTTTCTTGCACTATTTCTGGACCAGTGAGTTGAACTTCTCCAACCTCGGCCCAACAAACGGGTGAACGACACTTTCGACCGTAAAGTGCTTCAAATGGTGCGGCCTTGATGCTAGCGTGATAGCTATTGTTATATGAGAACTCGACTATTGGCAAATGGTTAACCCAACCCTTTCCAAAGTCGATTGCACATGCACGCAACATATCCTCGAGAGTTTAAATAGTCCTCTTGCTTTGCCCGTCTGTTTGTGGATGGTACGCAATACTCATATCCTGACTAGTACCCAAAGCATTCTGAAGTGACCTCCAGAAATTTGATGCGAACCTAGGGTCACGATCACAAATAATCGAGAGAGGTATTTCAGCCTCGTAAAACACTCTTTAGGTACATTCTTGCAAGTTTGTCCATCGAATCAGTCTCTCTCATCAGTACAAAGATTGCGGACTTAGTGAGTCGGTTAACAATCACCCAAATGGTGTCGTAGCCTTGTGATGACTTAGGAAGCTTCGTGAAAAAAATCCATAGTGATGTTGTCTTCACCTTCCATTGAGGTATATCAGGTATTGTACCAACAATCCTGAATGGCACACTTGAGGTTCTTTCGTTGATCCTTGGCACAAGTCAAACATTTGCTAACATAGGTGACGATGTTTGCCTTCATATTGGGCCACCAATATAGCTTTTTCATGTCTTGGTACATCTTATCAGAACCCGGATGTATAGAGTATTTTGACTTGTGGGACTCGTGCATGATCACACTCCTCAAATCACCATAGCATGGCAACCAACTCCTGCCGTTTAGACATAGAGTTCCATCCGCACGGGGTTCCAACTTTTATGTTCTAAATTTCTCTCGGATCCTTGAATTTTCAAGCAACATACACCACAACATTTCGTTCTTGTTGTCTCTGGTTTTCAGTGCTTAGATTGTGCATCCAAAATTTGTTTGGGAAGATTCAAACCTATAGTCATGACTAAGGCTCGAACCCTTAGTGGTGGCTCTCGTTCCTTCCTGCTCAAGGCGTCAGCGACAACATTTGCTTTCCCTGGGTGATAACAAATCTCACAATCGTAATCACTAAGCAATTCTAACCAACGACGCTGGCTCATATTCAGCTCCTTTTGATTAAGAATGTGTTGTAGACTCTTGTGATCCGTGAACACCGTACACTTGGTTCCGTACAAATAGTGTCTCTAGAGTTTCAGAGAAAACACTACCGCTCCAAGTTCCAAATCATGAGTCGTATAGTTCTTCTCATGAATTTTCAGTTGGCGTGATGCATAAGCAATCACCTTCTCTCTTTGCATCAACACAGCGCCCAAAATTTGTTTGACATACGATAGTATTTACGATAAATATTTCGCTTCCTTTAGGATTAAAAGCTAGATTGTTGCACTACACAATTCTGCTTCAACAATTAGAAAGTTGTTCTTGTTTGTCTCCCACTAAAATTGATCCCTTCTTCTGAGTGAGCTTGGTCATTGGTTTGGCAATCTTCAAAAATCCTTCGATGAATCTTCGATAATACCCAGCAAGACCTAAAAATTAACGAATCTCTGTTGGTGACTTAGGAGATGCCCAATCTTTAATGGATTCGATCTTGGCAGGGTCTACGTGAATACCCTGGCTGTCAATCACGTGACCAAGGAACTGTACTTTAGGAATCCAAAATTCACACTTGGAAAATTTGGCATACAACTCCTCTTTCTTAAGCATTAAGCAATTCCAGAACTGCCTTAAGGTGTTCTTCATGTTCCTTCTTGTTCTTGGAGTAGATAAGGATATCGTCAATAAGTATAATCATAAATTTATCCAAAAATGGCTTGCACACACGGTTCATGAGGTCTATAAATACCGCTGGTGCGTTCGTCAAGCCAAATGGCATAACCTGAAACTCATAATGACCATACCGAGTTCGAAATGCCATTTTTGGAATATCCTCTTCTTGTACTCGAAACTGGTGATAACCTGATCGCAGGTCTATCTTAGAATAAACACTGGATCCTTGTAGTTGATCAAACAAATCATCGATCCTTGGGAGTGGATAACGATTCTTCACTGTCAGCTTGTTAAGTTCCCGATAGTCGATGCACATTCAAAACGATCCATCCTTCTTTTTAAAAAACAAGACCGGAGCTCCCCAAGGTGAGGAACTGGGTCTTATAAAGCCCTTGTCAGATAGTTCTTTTAGTTGCTCCGACAACTCTTTCATTTCAGAAGGCGCCAATCGATAAGGTGCCCGTGCTACAGGTGCAGCACCAGGTATCAAATCGATTTAAAATTTCACTTGTCGAGTCAAAGGAAGACCCAGAAAGTCCTCAGGGAATACATCAGGAAAATCTCGAACTATTGATACGTCCTTAAGTCACTTCTTCTCCGACTTGTCTTCCGTCTCCTTTGTAGTAATGTTTGCCAAAAATACTAGACATCCTTTTAGCATGTATTCATGTGTTTTGGTATACGAGATAAGATGCAGACAAGCCTTGTTTCCCCGATTTCTTCTGTCACCATGAACGATTAGAGTTTCATTTCCCCAGGGGATAAGAACGATCTTCTCAGCACACACAATGATCGCTTGGTACTTCACCAACCAATCCATACCAATTATAGAGTCAAAACTACCAAGTTCTATGGGCATTAAGTCTATGTTGAATGGGTGGTTCAGGATGTTTAATGTACAACCCCTAAGGATAGTGTTCAACCTAATTATTCTTACGTCGGCTAGTTCAACGTCATAATAGTGATCTAATGCAGTTGGTGTTATATCAATTTGGGAGCTAAATTCAGTAGACACAAAACTCCTATCGGCACCAGTATCAAATAAGATAGAAGCATAGCGGTTGTTTAGAAGGAACGTACCTGTCACGACGTTGAAGTCTGGGTTTATCCCTTCATGGCCAACCGCATACACTTTCGCTGGAGCATTGACATTTCTAGTTGGGTTGCCTCGATTGTTGTTGTTCTTTAGTTTTGGACATTCCCTCTTAAAATATCCTTGGGCACCACATTCATAGCAACTAGGCTTCTGACCTATCCCAGTGCCCCTTTGGTTATTAGCTATGTTGGCATTATTAGGACTCCTGCAATCACGGGCCAAATGGCAAACTCGATTTCACTTGTGGCATTTGGGAGCACATGGACCATCGTGGTGATAATTGCACTTAGGGCATAAGGGTTTAGATCCCCCGTATAGCTTCTTCTCACCAGTCCCTGTAGCATAAGCCATGTCGGTGTTCTGCCTCTTGTTTTGTGGTTGTTGTTGGTTATTATCTTGCTTTCTCTTATTCTCTGTCTGACGCTCAACAAAAGTGCGGATTCTCTTATCCATTGGTTCGGTTGCTATTTCATTTGCTTCTTGCATTGTCTTAGGCTTGGATGCTACTACACTTCCGTGGATCATGTCCATTAAGCCACCGACATATCTCTTAATCTTGTCAGATTCTTCAGGAAACATTCTAACACACAGCAATGCTAGTTCCTAAAAATGTTGGTTGTACCCTATCACATCGATGCCTTTCACTTTCAAATCCCACAGCTCAACTTCAAGCTTCTTAATCTCGGTCCTCGGGCAGTACTTGTCAGTCATCTTCTTTTTTAGTTCTGTCCAAGTCATTGCATAAGCAATTTCGTTACCAACAGTCCTAACATGGGAGTTCCACCACATTAGAGCATTTCCCAGAAGAGTACAAGTGGAGAACTTGATTTGGTTTTCCATAGAACAGTTGCTTATGCGGAACACAGTTTCTATTTTCTTAACCCATTGAGTCAATTCGACAACTCCTTCTGTGCCTTTGAAGTTTAAAGGTTAGTACTTCATGAAGTATGGGTAAGTGCACTCACGAGTGGCCTGCTCGTTTCTCTTAACACCTGTTCCTGAATTGTGGCTGTCAACGCCATTCATGTTTGCATCACGTGCTGCCAGTGCAGCAGTAACACCTTGGTCAATCATTGCCTTTAACTGGGCATTAGTGACAGGTATAGTGGCAGGGGTTGTGGTTGTTTCTGGGTTTAACCTCATGGTCCTTTTCTTTGGTGACATTTTCTTCAAATCACAAGAAAATATAATACCCGTTAGATTTCATAAAATCATAACCATGACATGACATATACATAATAAGTAAAATGAGATCACAACACACAGTGAAATATACAACTGAATTGAACATTAACAATAGATAAGCTAAATCGACATTCATTCATAATAAATTCGATTACAAACGTGACATAATACAACCATTCCATATATAAATTAGAAAACATACATGAATGATACAAAACGATCACTACGAATAGGTTACAAGATAAAAGAATATATACAAGATAAAGCCATATTAGCCGGGAGTTACCCGTAATACTTAGTATGTTGTACAAAATAGATATCCATAACAAGATCTACGAACAGCTACCAGCCTCCTCTGGTGCATCTGGCTGTGCCAGACCAGTAGCGGGTACCTGCTATCTCTAAAACTCTGTCATCTGGGTCTGTAGTCTCTTCATCAGCTTTAGTGCCTTAATGAACTGTGTCTGTCTCCTGCGGTCTGCTGCTAGTAACTCTATAATCGTTGCCCGTCTTCTGCTGTTCGCTGCCTGTAACTCTGTAATCACTACCTGCTGAAAAAATAACAGTAGTACGCAGTGACATAACCTCTAAACGTTCAAGATCACTAGTATCCATGGATCATCCCCAAGCCTCTCGATACATCCTAGCCTCTCTCTCCATCAGTAGAGTTATACGAGCATGTGCACGCCTATCCCTATACAGTATGTTGGGTTGACTAGTCATCAGCTGTCGCTCAGTCTGCTCATCATCTAGTCTCACGTAAATCTCATTTGTATCCTGTCTGACAGTAGTGACAAAGTTGGTCATCCTTCGACCTAACTCTGTCTCATCAGTCGCTGGTGCCCCTAGCATGTCTACCAGCATCTCATCCTAAGTGTCGGTGATCCTATAACCTACATCTCTCTCTAGATCCCGCATAATCTCCCTGTCCATAGTGGTAACAAAACCATAGTCTGCCCTGAAACCTCCAGGAGCTTTCATTTCAGAAGGCGCCAATCGATAAGGTGCCCGTACTACAGGTGCAGCACCAGGTATCAGATCGATTTGAAATTCCACTTGTCGAGTCGGAGGAAGACCCGACAAGTCCTCAGGGAATACATCAGGAAAATCTCGAACTATTGATACGTCCTCAAGTCGCTTCTTCTCCGACTTGTGTTCCGCATCCGTTGTAGTAGCGTTTGCCAAAAATACTGGACATCCTTTTTGCATGTATTCATGTGTTTTGGTGTACGAGATAAGGTGTAGATGAGCCTCGTTTCCCTGGGTGCTTCCTATCCATCGTGAAGATTGAGTTTCATTTCCCAGGGGATACGAACGATCTTCTCGAAACACATAATGATCGCTTGGTACATCACCAACTAATCCATACCAATTATAGCGTCGAAACTATCAAGTTCTATGGGCATTAAGTCTATGTTGAATGGGTGGTTCAAGATGTTTAATGTACAACCCCTAAGGATAGTGTTCAACCCCTAAGACAGTTGGTGTGATATCAATTTGGGAGCTAAATGCAGTAGACACAAAACTCCTATCGGCACCAGTATCGAATAAGATAGAAGCATAGCGGTTGTTTAGAAGGAACATACCCATTACGACATTAGAGTCTGGGTTTGTCCTTGCATGGCCTACCGCATACACTTTTGCTGGAGCATTGACATTTCCAGCTGGGTTGCCTCGATTGTTGTTGTTCTTCAGTTTTGGACATTCCCTCTTAAAATGTCCTTGGGCACCACATTCATAGCAAGTAGGCTTCTGACCTGTCCCAGTGCCCCTTTGGTTATTAGCAGTGTTGGCATTAGCAGGACTCCTGCAATCACGGGCCAGATGGCCAACTCGATTGCACTTGTGGCATTTGGGAGCACACAAACCATCGTGGTGATAATTGCACTTAGGGCATAGGGGTTTAGATCCCTCGTATAGCTTCTTCTTACTAGTCCCTGCAGCATAAGCCCTGCCGGTGTTCTGCCTCTTGTTTTGTGGTTGTTGTTGTTGGTTATTATCTTGCTTTCTCTTGTTCTCTGTCTGACGCTCAGCAAAAGTACGGATTCTCTTATCCATCAGTTCGGTTGCTATTTCAGTTGCTTCTTGCATTGTCTTAGGCTTGGATGCTACTACACTTCCGTGGATCATGTCGGGTAAGCCACCGACATATCTCTCAATCTTTTCAAATTCTTCAGGAAACATTCTAACATACAGCAATGCTAGTTCCTGGAAACGTTGGTTGTACCCTATCACATCGGTACCTTTTACTTTCAAATCCCACAGCTCGACTTCGAGCTTCTTAATCTCGGTCCCCGGGCAGTACTTGTCAGTCATCTTCTTTTTCAGTTCTGTCCAAGTCATTGCATAAGAAATGTCGTTAACAACAGTCCTAACGTAGGAGTTCACCACGGTTAGGAGCATTTCCTAGAAGAGTACAAGTGGAGAACTTGATTTGGTTTTCTATAAAACAGTTGCTTATGCGGAACACAGTTTCCATTTTCTCAACCCATGACTCAAACTCGACAACTCCTTCTGTGCCTTTAAAGTTTAGAGTTTGGCACTTCATGAAGTCTGGGTAAGTGCACTCACGAGTGGCTCGCTCGTTTCTCCTAACACCTGTTCCTGAATTGTGGCTGTCAATGCCATTTGTGTTTGCATCACGTGCTGCCAGTGCAGCAGTAACGCCTTGGTTAATCATTGCCTTCAGCTGGGCATTAGTGACAAATGTGGTGGCGGCGGTTGTGGTTGTTGTTTATTGGTTTAACCTCGTGGTCCTTTTCTTTGGTGCCATTTAGTACTTACAAAATACAAGAAAATTTAATACCCGGTTAGATTTCAATAAAAATCATATACCATGACGATGACATATACATAATAAGTAAAGAGAATGTCACATCACGCAGTGAACTATACAACTGATTTGAACATTAACAATAGATAAAGCTAAATCGACATTCATTAATAATAAATTTCGATTATTGACGTGACTAATAACAACCATTCAATATATTAAATTGAAAACATACATGAATGGTTCAGATACCAAAACGATCACTACGATTAGGTTACATGATTAAAAGAATATATTACAACCTAAAGAATTACTAGCCGAGGTTACCCGTAATACTTGTAGCTTGTACAAATTAGCTAGCCATAACAAGATCTCCGAACTGCTACCAGCATCCTTGGTGATCTGGCTGTGCGGACCTTTTTAACGGGTCCATGTGTCTATCGAAACTATGTCATCTGGGTCTGTAGTCTCTTCATCAGCTTTAGTGGCTCAATGAACTATGCCTGTCTCCTGTGGTCCGCTGCCACTAACTCTGTAATCGCCGCCTGTCTCCTGTGGTCCGCTGCCTGCAACTCTGTAATCATTGCCTGCTGACCCAATACAGTTGTATGCAGTGACATAACCTCTGAACGTGCAAGATCACTAGCGTCCATGGATCATCCCCAAGCCTCTCGAGACATCCTAGCCTCTCTCTCCATCAGTAGAGCTGTACGAGCATGTGCACGCCTATCCCTATACAGCATGTTGAGCCAACCAGCCATCAGCTGTCGCTCAGTTTGCTCATCATCCAGTCTCACGTAAATCTCATATGTATCCTGTCTGAACTGTAGTGACAAAGTTGGTCACTCCTTCCGACGCTAAATCTGTTATAGTCGCTGGTGCCCCTTGCATGTCTACCAGCATCTCATCCCAAGTGTCGGTGATCCCATAACCGACATCTCTCTCTAGATCCCGCATAATCTTCCTGTCCATAGTGGCAACAAAACCATAGTCTGCCCTGAAAGCTCCAGGAGGTCTAGCAGTAGGGGAAGACGAACTCTCTCCTACCTTATATCTCGAACCAAAAGCGATACCTAACCTCTTCCAAGGTGATAAGGTAACTCGGGTCTGTCTGCTCTACGGTCAGTAGAGAGTAGATGCAAAGGTGGTGATGAAGTAGGTAGCGGTATGGGTAAGAGTGGTGGTGTCCCCGATGGTGGGGTACCTGATGGTGGTGTATCTGCTCTAGTGTGGGAGAGTATGATATGTGGCGGTGGTGAATGGGAAGTAGATGGGGCCTCAGCTCTCAGCTAAATCATAGCAGCTCGATATCCCAATGGATAAGTAGGACTAGAAGGTGGTGGTGGTGATATTGGTAGTGGTGGTGAGGGAATCTGGGGTAGTGGTGATGACCATGGGGAAAGTGGTGATGGTGGAGGTGATGGTATGGCAAGGAGTCTGGCAACCTCTGCCTCAGACCAAAATGTTATTGGTGGCTCATCTTGGATTAACATCCAAGCAGTAACACGGTAAGCAGGATGTGGTGGTGGTGGTGTGGCCGCAGACTCGTCGGTCTTAAACGGCTCAGTCTCCTCAGCAGATGAGGCCTGATCAACAGCTGGTAAAGAAATAGCTATAGAGTCGGCAGGAGCTAGGTGCTCCTCCTCCTCTTCATCCCCCTCAATATCAACATCATCCTCGTCATCATCGGATGACTCATCCTCATCATCGCCATCATCTCCTCCATCGGTAGGATAATAGGCAGGATCCTCCTCAGGGTCCTCATCATTATCCTCCTCGGGATCCAACTCAAGAACATAGCCTGGTGAATCAACGGTAGGTGAGACAGCAGCAGGTAGGGGCTGCTCCTTAGCTGGGAGTACCTCATCCTCTAGTGGCATGAACTCTGGATAAACCAGATCTAGAACAAAGTCTAGTGAAGGTGGGTACTCAGGACCCTACACATAATCAGGAGATGGTGGGGCCTGAAAAGCAACTACCACATATGCATATGGATCCTCTGGCATCACGGGTGATACATCAGTATACGTAACTGTGGAATCCTCATAATCTAATATGACTGAATCTGAAAATCCAAAATAGCTTATATTAGTATTTAATATAAGACTCTTATAGTAATATACATTTAAATCATAACATGTATATCAATCATGAATGCATCTAGTCTAATCAACTAATGCAACAACTAGTGTATGTATGCATGTCCCGTGTAAACCCCTTTGTATGAATGCAATGTTTGAAAAAACGGTTATAGTCCAAGTAAAAACATTTGACCTGGTTCTTTATAACCTTGGCTCTTGATACCAATCTGTAACACCCCCAAAATGGGTTGCAGCGGAATATGGGTCATTGGGGGTGAAACTTCATATATCAATAACACAAGATAATATAAGTACGACCAAAAAGTCGTTAAAAACAGATACATTAGATTTAGCAAAGTGTTTGATACAAAAGCCCGAAGCTTTACTTGTTCAAAATACAAAATACAAGATTATAGTTCATAACAATTTATCCTAAAATGTAATGCAACCAAATCTTTAGCATGTGACATCCAAAATATATAAGCACCAATGTATCCCTTGTACCTCGTGCCTTATTAACCTCCTGAAAAATATTGCTTTAAAACGTCAACATATTGTTGAGTGAATTCATAGGTTTGTAAATGTATAATGTAGGATCGCAAGATTTCCCCATGATAATGCAACAGATGCAAATATCATAAAATGTAATTACGTTTTCCTAAGCTCATGACACTGAAGCTCGACATGTATGAAATGAAATATAAATTGCCAACATTTCCCATGATGATGTTCTAACCCGAAACATCCTATGTCCGACATGGTATACGTTCATTTTTCTAGTGATAGCTAATCACCCGAACGGGGATGTCAATCCCAAATAGATCTATTTATAACATTCGCGCTCACAACAGTAACTGACAGTTCATGATTATGGGCTCAGATGGGTTATCGCTACTTAGGCAAACACGTAATCAAGTAAAATGTACACTTGCGCCCAATTTGTAAAACATGCATATGTTTCTCACCTCAAAACTTGTAAATCATTATAAATATAAAATGTGGGGCTATGAACTCACCTTGAGTGAATGAATATCAAGTATATCATCTTGGATTTTTATGTATTAAAATATGAAAGAAAAATATTTTTGGTAACCGATAATCGAACAAGTGTACGGTAGCTCTCTAGAAAACGCACAAAGAAGCGGAGGAGCGGGTAAGCGCGAAGCTATTAAAAACCTTCTCCTTTCGGGTCGAAGTTCGTAGGATCGACCCTCCTTATACCTCTCTTATAGTTTGTAATCTAAAGGTGAGCCGATTTCACAAGTGACACAACGGTTGTTTTTTTTGTTTTTCAATTTTTTTTTGGTATTTTTGATTACTTGGTAATAGAAAAAATATATTCCCAAATGAAAGCGATAACTTCACGGGGAAGGGTCTTCAAACACTAATCTTCAAACGTACACTTGATAATCGCACACACCTCCCCGACAGCGGCGCCAAAAATTGATTTCAATCCTTTAGTATATATAAATATATAAATATATAATAGGATAATATCAATTAAATAGAGTGAGAGTGTATTCCGTAAGGCTTTTAGAAGGATAATTACTTTTATCCAAAGTAACGTCCAAAAAAAACCTTCCCGGGTTGTTTCCCGACGAGGCGTGAATTGAAAATCGAGGTTACGTTCGTGATCGCGTGTTTGAATGATCACAAGTTGATTTGGTTTTCTATTTCTACGGGAAAAATCAATTAAAGGGCAAGCTAAACTAAAAACAAAAGCAAATATGAATTAAAAACGATAACGGGAACGTAAAAACGCGACTTTAAAACCTAAATTATCAAATTTTAATCCTAAAAATGCAAATTTAATTTTTAACAGTCCTAAATGATAAAAGAAAATTTTAGAAAAAAAAATTATATTTTTTTGACTTTTATTTTATTTATTATGAATTAAAAATAGTTTTAGACTAAATTAAATATTAAAAATATTAAACTAATAATAAAAAATCTGAAAAAATCACAAAAAGCAGTTTTAACTATGTAAAATCTATGAAAAATAAAAACTGGAAAAGAGGCTTAACGAATAAGCAGTTAAAAAGCAAAATAAGCTAATAAGCTAAATTGGACTAAAAGGGGTTATATATTAAATAGTGTAAACTAAGAATGAAAAAGACCCAAGGGCGAGTTGGCAGTGTGTGGTGGTGTTAAGGTGTTGGTGTGTGAAGGGGAGGTCACAGGTTCGACCCATGTGACCTCTCTTTTTCATGAACCATTTTTTTTGGTTTTCTTTTTAAAAATTTATAAAATAAGCAAAAATGACAAACTTTTAAGAAAGAAACTTTTTTCAAAACTTAAAAATAAGCTAGGAATAAGCAGAAAAAGCAGTTTGGCTTTTAAGCCTATTTGACATTACCTTAAACTGTTTTGACAACTAAAGACTAAATAAGCAACTAGGGACTTAATGAGCTAAAATCAGAACTCATCCTAGACCTAATAAGCACAAATGAATGAAAATAAGCTAAGAAATTAAGCAAGAAAACTATGAAAAGGCCTAAAGATAACAGATTAGCTATATTTAACTAGGAAATTTTAAAAGCTAAACTGATTACATTTTCTAGACTTGATAAGCAAATAAAAAGCAAATAAGCTTAAAACCTATAACTACCTAGACCTATTAAGCAAATGTGACTAGTTTTAAACCAACAGAATGAGCTTAAAAGCTCATATCAGCTAAAAGCAAAAATTGACCAAAACAAGCAGTTTAAAATAGAAAATGACTAACTTTAAGCCTAAATTAAAACCTAATAAGCACTTTGAAATAAGTAGCAAACTGAAAACAGATTTAAATTAGCTTCCAATGAACACTTAAAAACAACTTTTAAGAAATTTAGCTAAGAAATAAGCTAGAAAAAGAAGAATTAAAAACTGACAAACTTAAACTATTTTTGGCTTTTAGGTTTTTTTGAAGAAAAAGTAAGCAAATTCATATCAAGATTTAAGCTAGCTAGATATGACTAAATATGAAAATAAGCTGAAACAGATCAAGTTTGATGCATAAAGAGTTGATATTCTTAAAAGCATATTATAAAACTAATTTAAACGTGTCTAATTTTGCTTATGAAATTAGGCTTTTGGACATGAGACTTATGAAACTTAGACATATTTTAGACTAAACACAAAAAAACATTTTCACACTTATCTAACAAGTTTAACTGCATTATTAGACTCAAATCAAGAATGAAAACCAAAACTAACAAGCAACTAATCAAAATCTATCAATTCTAGCTGTTCAAATGAAATGAATTACCACAGTTTCAAACTATGGTTACTCAAGACCTTAAACTTGATTTCTAAATTTTAAAAAACTTGAAACAACTGACTTTAGGACTAAATCTAAGCTTGTTAAAACATATTCAAGAGCCAAAGTGGCTTAGGCAGCACTAACACTTGTTAGTGCTGCTTGTGCCAAACACCCCCTTAAGTTTTGAATTTGCATTTTTACACTACTCAGATTTGAATTAAGTTAAAATCTATGTGACTAAAACTTGATAAGCTATTTAAACAACATAATAAGCACAAGACATAAGTAAATAAGCACATTAGCAGAAATTAAGCAACAAGCAGGCAAATAAGCTAAAGAATGAAAATGAGCTAGAAGAGTAAAAATTGAATTGTACCTTTTCCCTTAACAAGGATGTAATTTGCCTTTTCAAGCTTAATCTACAAGCTCAGCTTATACAATAAGCTGTAAATACCCATAAGCCCTTACAGGATTGGCTTATCATCCAAAAGTACTCAAACAGGAACCTTTAACCAACTTTCAATGTGAAAAGCTTAACTGAGCTCAAATAAGCTTAGTGAAGCTTATTTGAGCCTTTAGAACTTATAGGTGATAATGTACTTAAACAAACAGCTTATAGCTTATTAACTTATCTTATAAAAATTGCATAAAGGTAAACAAGTAAATTAAAGAACAGTTTTAAATAAAACGACTTGTATTAATAACTTGAAATGAGTACAAAGTTGATGAAAAAAAATACAATAAGCTGGAAAATAAGCTGAAAAGCTAAACTATACTACTCCTACCCTACATATCCTTCAATGAAGAAATAAGCTTCATATAAATAGCCAAATACAAGCTCTCAGTTGCTGCTTGTTGTGTTTGTTGTGTGAGGAGAATGAAACCATCATTATAGCCATCCAATTTTCTTAGTCCCCAAGTTGTATAATCTGAGCCATTGAATCATTGTCCTGTTCATAAACCAATAAGAACAATTAGGATTGCCAAGGTGGCTTTGTTCTTTTGGCAGCTTCTGGTGTGGGGTTTAGGAGGGGGTGTAATCTTTGTTTGTGGATTTACAGAGAAAAAGAGGGAAAATGATAGGTGAATAGTATTGGCGGGAAAAGGGTTTGGTTTGTTTGACTGGGTTTTGGGATAACGGGGTTAATGGTTTAAGGGTAACGGGGTTAGGTTGAAGGAATAACAGTGTAAAACTTTAGGGACTAACTATGTAATGGGAAATAGGATGTATGGTTAAGTGTTGTTGGGCTTAGGATTGGGCCGGTTTTAAAATAAAATGGGTTTAGATGGTTTAAGGATTATTAAGCCTTAGTATAAATATCTTAATGGGCTGACCCGACCCATCAAATGGGTGCGGGTTGGCCAATTAAGTATTTCTTCGGTTTTGGCTTCGGCTTTGACTTTTTGGGTTGACTTTGACTTTGACTTTTCCACGCTTTTCCATTCCCATGCTCAGTTTTGTTCTTTTGGCTTGATTTTTGTCCTTTAGTGAATATCCGTTACCTGCACAATCATAAATCACAAAACACATGAATATAATGCATTTTTGATATATTTTGATCATTTTAGGCTCGTTTTTATTGGTAAAAGGTATGTGTAATTAAGCACATACCAAAATCCCCCATACTAAGATATTGCCGTGTCCTCACGCAATGCCATAAGTAAACACTTGGGAAAACTAAGAATTTCGATCCCCCTCGACTAATTACCTCAAAAAGTAGCTAAGTGTTCATCGAGGGGAATTAAAGAATCAACAGTTTTGAAAAGCCCCGTTTTGACCATTTTTAACTATTTATGCTTATTACCACACATATTTTTGTAGTTTTCCTTTTTCTCATTTTTTTATACTTTTCTTTTCGAGCAACTAACTAGAATGTTTGGACTTTCGTTATTCTTATAACTTTTAGGGTCACAGAACAAGAAGCACTTTAATCTTAAAATGCCCAAAAAGGATAAATTCATCATTCCCGACTTTTCACTTGTCCCAAACCAAGCTTAAAAACGAAATCACCGTTAAATACAAGTTTAAGATGCTAACACTACTCATACTTGTAACTTGTAAACTTTTCACTCCCGACAATTATTATATATTATGTGAATGTGCTAATTTCTAATTTCAACCATGGATCAACCGTTTTGCAAAATTTCTATGCTTCACGTTCCACCCAACAGTAATGAGTTTGAAGGCGAGATCATCCCATGTAGCGACTTTCGTCTCAGCACATCCCAACCTTGCGGCTAAGTGACCAGGCTTTTGACACCCCACAGAGACTAGTATCGAGACTCACGGACCTTCGGTTTCAAAACCCTTGGATTTCCCGTACAACTTAAAAGAAATAGTCTTAGTTCAAAAGCATATTTAAATTTAAGAAAAAAAATTCCCTATATTTATTAAATCACATATATTACACTTAATATACTTATGCATCCTTTAAACTAAGGAAATCCTCGACCTTTTAGAAGGCTGCAACATCGGTTGTGAGCCGGCAAGATGCAACAAACTTTTATCAGTCTCGGATAATTACTATGTGCCTTATTTATAAGACTACAACATCGGTTGTGAGCCAGCAAGATGTAGTAAACTTTTATCAGCCCACAACTTTTATTATTATTATTACCTCATTTTTCATCATTTTTTTACACTTTATATTACTATGATATAGAGAAAATTTCCTTTTTAGAAAATTTAAGTATAAATTTGAACTAAAATTATTGATATCAAAAAATCGTTGATATAAGTTTAATTTTCGAAGAGAGCACATATTATTAGTCCGGTTAGAAGCTTATAGGAGAGAAAAGCCACAAACTACACTTATGAGCTCTTAAGATTTCCAACTAATCCTTGTTTAGCATCTAACTCATAATTAACTCTATCATTTCTCGTTCTTCGAAAATTTAAAATCTTTAATAACAAGATCCGCGAATGCTTATTATAAAAGTTAAGGGACAAGCTAGTGCTCAATACGCTCGATTGAGTCAAAATTTATTCTTATTCTACCCAGCAGGAAAGTCAACATTATGATAAAACACTTATTTTATTTTTGAAATTTTTTAAATTTTTTCATTTTTTTGCTATTTTGGTGGTAAAAACATGATTACGTGAAAACAACAACTGCAGGCATAATCAAATCGATAGATCCCCCCTATACTAGAATTGAACATTGTCCTCAATGTTTTAAAAAAGAAACATTGTCCTCTACGTAAATCTAAAGCCGTTTATTAAGTATGCTCAAAGATAAACGTTAGTCGATAAGATTAGGATATTGGATTCCTATAATTATGCAAAGGATTGAAGCTCGAGTGAATGAAGGACAAAACCGCGAGCACGAGAGGCTTCATAATCTGGGGCAATCCTGGACATACAACACAAACTACAAAACACGAGAAAGGAAGAGGTGAGTCTCTTCATAACACACTTATTCATTACTAATATTATAAATATATTAGGATAAGCATGGGTTTCCACCCACGAAGCGCTTATTTTTGTTAACCGAGTCTTGAGCCTGACTCGATCTCCTATACTTGAGCTGGTCAAGGAGGATAGAAATGGAGAAACAGAACATCCAAGATAGGAATGTCCCCTCCATAGATCATCATTGGGCTTTTAGAAAAATCAGAAATGATCTTTGAATGATTAAAGCCCCGATGAGATAAGAGATGATGAGATTTTTCCTCATTTCAAGAAAGACTACTAGGATTGAAGACTTTTTCCTCATTTTCGGATGAAAATAGGAGCAAAGTATCAAACACTGAAGAAAGAGGATCACGGATGAATGAGATAGAAAATGTATCCCGAGATAGAAATCTCTTGGATTGGACTTCAAAGAATATCCCCGGATCAAAAATCTTTTTTCTAGTTCCGAAAGGAAAAGAAACTTCAGGATCGGATCCGAGAGAATCATCAGAAGGAATGGAGTCTGAATTCAGCATAAGTGTGGTATGGGTGGGTAACACATTAGGCACATAAACACAAGGTTCTCCCATAACAACGCTAGTCAACTCACCCTGATCGGGCTTAGTCTCAAAGAGAAACAAATCATACTCGAGAAGAGAGTTATCAGCATGAGTAGTGGTACTGCCACTACTTGTCTTTTATGTATGATCGCTAAAAGTCTCAAATTCGGGTAAAGAATTATCCGAATAAGAGAGAGAAGTATCAGGCTTCTTAAAGAAAGAGTCACTATCCTCAACGAGGATAGGAAAGGTGTAAGGAGACTTGAGCACGTAATCAGGAGTGGGGTTGTCATTCAAAGATTCGATCTTAGCAATAAGAAGATAGATATTCAATAATTTCTCACAAAGTATATCGTCCTTCACTTCTTCTAAGTTGACGAGCTCAGAATCGGGAGGTGGTGCCTCAATGTAATCAATGTTCTTTAAAGAATCGTCATCACTCGAAGTACAATCATCGTATAACAATTGCTCAATGAGACGAATATCTTCTTCTGGATCAAAATCAGCTTCATGAATTCTCGGGGGAATTGTATTGAGTTCACCGGCGAACTCCTCGAGAAGAGAGTCCATCTTAGGAGAATAAACAATCGAAGTATCTCGATTAAGCAAAGATTCCAGAAGATTAGACTCGGCATCGAAGTGATTTTTATCACAAAAAGGCACATCACATATATTATCGAAAATACCCTCGGATTCACTTGGGATTGGGACAAGCTCCTCAACACTAGACTTTATTACTTCGTCCGATTCAGTTTCCAGAATAGTGCTAAGATGCTCGTCCTCCATACTTAGAGAGTTATCGGGTTCCTCGGATGGTAAATCAGGTGTGATTGCATTAGAAGAATTCTCTAAATATTCCTTATATTGAATAGTGTACTCATCATCATCGTCGTAAAAGGCAGGACGATTCTAACTCAGAGAATTAATATATTCTGCCAGCTCCTCCCTTATAGTTTGCAAATCTTTAAGAAGTTTATGAATCAATTCTTGTATATCCTCTGGTTGAGCATGCTGAATTTCAAAAAATTTCTCCCAAGCTAGCGATAAAACCTTTGGCGTTTCTCTAAAAGATATACGATTAAACTTCTTTAAAAAGGTTTGTATAGATTTCATTAGGTCTTGTTTGGCTTGAAAAATTTCCACACTCGTTTCTTGAGGAGGTTGAATCACTCTTTCCACAGCGGATTGCACCGTAGTTATCATTTCTTAAGCGTGTTTTACAAAAAATTCTTGGATACTTTCCTCGGGAGGTTGAAAACTGACGGGATACTACGGGGGTTGAAATTGGTCAAAACCAGAAGAATTAGAATTATAGAAATTTTGATTCATTGGTTGACACTGAAAACTCATATGAGGTCCCCCGCAGTTTTCACAATAAGGCTCGTCGAAGATCAATTGATCACATTGAAAAGTCTCATGAGGACCCCCACAACGGGTACAACAAAGATATTGTGGAAGACTTGGTGAAGTTTGTGGAAAATTATTATCAAAGTCTTGATTGTAACACGGTTCCGGATTATAGATAAACGGAACTTGAGGTGGACAATCGTAATCATAATGAGCATTGTTTCCATAAAACTCACAAGAATACGTCTGGGGTTGTGGTGGTGGGTTGAAAATATATGGAGAATCAATCAAAGAATTTGGGTTTGAATCATTAACGAATGATTTTTCAAATTCATAACAGCATAAAGCACAAACTTCATCCGTATAATTTCTTCTACACCGCTCACAAGTACATTGTCGACAATATAGACCACCAAATGGACCTCCACACTTGGAACAATTACGTGGGGGTTGTTGAGACGAGTCGGGGGTTTCATCATAAGAAATCGGATTAGGATCACGAACAAAATTGTCTACGGAACTCACATTTGAACAACAATGTTCTCTATTATACAAAGCTCCACAAGACGAACATTCTTTAAATCCATACATGATGATAGAATTAAAGAGGGATAAAGAGAAGAATTAAACAAATTAGAGGTTACGGAGAATATTTTTGGATTTTTATGTATTAAAAATATGAAAGAAAAATATTTTTGGTAACCGAAAATCGAACAAGTGTACGGTAGCTCTCTAGAAAACGCACAAAGAAGCGGAGGAGCGGGTAAGCGCGAAGCTATTAAAAACCTTCTCCTTTCGGGTCGAAGTTCGTAGGATCGACCCTCCTTATACCTCTCTTATAGTTTGTAATCTAAAGGTGAGCCGAAATCACAAGTGACACAACGGTTGATTTTGTTGTTTTTCAATTTTTTTTGGTATTTTTGATTACTTGAAAATATTCACAAATGAAAGCGATAACTTCACGGGGAAGGGTCTTCAAACACTAATCTTCAAACGTAAACTTGATAATCGCACACACCTCCCCGGCAGCGGCGCCAAAAATTGACTTCATCCTTTTAGTATATATAAATATAATATAATAAATATATAATATAGATATATAATAGGATAATATCATAATAGAGAGAGATAAGTATTCCATAAGGATTTTAGAAGATTTGTTACTTTTGACCAAAGTAAAACCCTAAAAAACCTTCCCGGGTCGTGTCTCGACGAGGCATGAATTGAAAATCAAGAATCAGTTTGTGGAACAATGCTTGAATATCACAAATTTGGATTTGGTTTTCTAATTCTACGGGAAAAAGCAATTAAAGGGCAAGCTAAACCTAAAACGAAAGCAATTACGAATTTAAAAACACGAAAAACGATAACGGGAATCAAAACCCGTTCTTTAAAAACCTAAAATCTACAAATTTAACCCTGCAAATGCAAATTTAATTTTTAACAGTCCTAAATGATAAAAGAAAATTTTATAAAAAAGAATTATATTTTTTTAACATTTATTTAATTTATTATGAATTAAAAACAATTTTAATCTAAATTAAATATTAAAAATATTAAACTATTTATGAAAAATCTGAAAAAAATAAGAAAAGTATTTTTAACTATGTAGAATCTATGAAAAATAAAAGCAGGCTAGCTGGCTGAAGCAATTAGCAGTTATTAAGCAAATAAGCAAAACTGCCAAAAAGGGGTTAAATATTTAATGGTGCAATGTAATAACCGAAAAATACCCCAGGGCAAGTGGTGAGTGTGTGGTGTGTTAAATGCGTTGGCTTATGAGAAGGGAGGTCACAGGTTCGACCCCTGTGACCTCTCTTTTTTTGAAAATATTATTTTTGATTTTTTATTTGAAAAAGCTAAAGAACAAGTTAAAATAAGCAAGTTTTGTGAAAACACTTTTTCTGAAAAACACAAATAAGCTCGAAAATAAGCACTTGAACAGCTAGAAAACTAAATGAGTTAACAACTTCTACAACTAAACTGCTTACTACTTTTAAAGCCAAATAAGCTAAACCAAAAAAAGAGAATAAGCTTAACAAAGCTTAAAACTAGCCTAATGATTAAAATCTACTAAAAATAAGTTAAAACAAACATCTTTTCACAGCTTAAAGACTTAAACAGATTAAACTAAATAATGGCTAAGAATGGAACTAAAATGCAATAGATAAAAAGCATAAAAAGCAAAAAACAAATGAAGACTAGGATCCAATAAGCACGTATAAGCAAGAATTGAGAATTTAAGAAAAAGGAATAAGCTGAAAAAAATGAGTTGAACAGGACATATTGTACTTGTTTTTGGACTTTTTATGACTGGAAAATGAACGCATTTGCATCTTAGTTTTAAAGACTCAAAAACCCTTTGACACTCTTAAAACTTAAAACAAATTTAACTCATTCTACAAATAGCTAAAAACAGCAAGAATTAACCAACATTAAGCTAAATTTTAACCATAAATGATCCGCAATAACTGGCTTTTAAAATAATCATACAAACTAAACAGATTATCCCTAGATCAAATTAAGCTACTTGCAATAAATTTTGACCAAAATTAAGCTTTATTAAATCCTAAATTGATCTGCAAAAACAGAACTTTCTAAGAAACAAAATGACAAACCTGGACAGAATTAAACCCAATTTTCTAAACAATCAGCTATAGACTCAATCAGAATTTTGGAGATGCAAAATAAACTTGGTAATAACATTTAAACACTACCTAAAGGACTTTTTCAGAGTAGTCATTAAATAAGCAGTTTGGCAGAACTTTTAACTAGCAGACACAAAAAAGGTGATGAAACAGACTTGTAAAATCAAATCTACTTAATTTAAATTGATTAAAACTAACATTAAGACTGAATTAGAGCTAATTGAAACTGGTTTGAGCATCAAAACAAACTTTGAACCTCATTTGACCCATTTTAAAACCTTAACCCAAACATTCCTTTAAAATCTAAAAATTAGCTTTTTTATAAAGCAAAAACATTAAAACCCAGACCTTAAATTCAAAAAACAATTAAGCCACAATCCATAGATAGACAGAAAACAGCACAAGTAAGGAAAAAAAGCCACTTTATAAATAAGCTATAACTATGAGCACAGTAAAAACAAAATGTCAGTACTAACTTTGAAATGAAAAGATCTTAAATCAAACTTATACTAAACTATTAACTAAACATATTAAGCAACATTAAGACAGGATAAGCATAATAAAAACAACAATAAGCAAAAATAAGAAAATTAAGCAATGCAACAGTAAATTAGGCTATAAGGGTAATAAAAAATGAATGTACCTCAGTCCTTGGCTCATTGAGTGAACCTAAAGCTCTAGGGATTCAGCTTGTTGTCAATAAGCTGAATTAAAAAAAAAACCATAAGCCCATCCTTGTTTGTCTTATCATCCATAAAGCTCAAAACCTTAATACTTAACTAATTTGTTATGAAACAGGAACAACTTGTACAAATAAGCTTGAAAAGCTTTTTTGTACAAGTAAACACCTATTTTTGTTAACAACAGCTTATGAAAACTTAAAAACAGCTTAATGAGTTTTGAGTAAATAAGAAATTAAAACATGACAATTTAAGATAAACGTGACTTTTATTAATAAAAAAGAAAATTACAAAGCTTGAATACATAAAAGATAAGCATAAATTAAGCTGGAAATAAGCAACATTACACTACTCCTAAAACTAAATTACACTAGATGATTTTACAGCTTGATTTCTAGCCCTATTTATATAAAACAAATGAAGAGGAGCTTCTTGATCTTGTGTTTGTTGTGTGAGGAGGAAGAAAGCTCTTAACATAGCCATCCATCCAAATTTGTGCTTTTTTATCCTGATCATAGCCCTTGAGAATTTTTTCTATAATAAGCTTCATGGGATTTGCCAATAGGAGTTGTCCTCTCTGGGTGTCGTTTTAAGTGGGCGTTGAAGAGGGTATTTGTGCATGTGCAAGCTTAATTGGAAGGGATGGATGAATAGTAGACTATGGCGGGTAAAATGGGAATTTGTTTATTCTGGGTAAAGGGTTAAACGGGGTTAGGTTATGGGGGACTAATGGTGAAAAGTTTAGGGACTAACTTTATTAGTCCCATAAGGACTTGTGGTGAAATAGAAAAAGGACTAGAGGTGTAATGGACTAACAGGTGTTATGGTTTAGTAGGTTTGGGCTTATGGATTGGGCCGGGTTAGGATTAAAATGTTTTGGAGTTTTTTAACATATAAGGTTTATAAATAAGGCTTAATGGGCTGGCCCGGCCCATTAAATGGGTGTGGGTTGGTTCATTTAAGATGCACACGTCTTTGGCTTCGACTTTTCATGCTCTTTCCATTCCTGTGGTCGGTTTTGTCAGTTTTGGCTCTGTTTTTGTCTTTTAGTGAATATTCGTTACCTGCACAACACAAATAGAAAAACACACATATATTTGGCATTTTATGTCTATTTTTGGTCATTTTAGGCTTGTTTTATTAGGTAAAAGGTATGTTGTAAAATAAGCACATAACCAAATATCTACACAAGCAATATAAAGAGATAAAGGAAAGAACGATCAAACTAAGATACCAATTTTATAGTGGTTCGGCTACGAAGCTCTTCTTCGCCTTACTCCACTCCCCGAGTATCCGACTCGAGATTTCACTATGTCAACAAGCTCCCTTCAAGCGAAGAAAACCGTTTTCACATCGCTTACGTTATTTTCTGACACTAAGCTAAATGTCGAGTCCTAATCTTAGCTAGAACCAATCTACCACGTCACACGTAATACACAATCACAAGATCTACACTATCGGATTTACACCACTTCAAAATAGACTTTTAAATCTTAATAGAAGAAAGGAGAAATTACTAATCTATAATACTTCATTTCTTAGCGAATACGAGTGTTCTTCTCTTGCACTTGATAGAAGAAAGAAGAAGATAGAAGATGAGATTTAATCACTTGAAACAAGATTAAACTATGTTAGTGATCAAGATATTTAGTGAGAGAAAGAAGGTTTAAAGAGAGAAAGAAGACTGAAAAACCATGCAAAGGGGTCTGTTTTTCTGCTGAGAATAGTGTAGTATTTAAAATACAAAGAATCTCAACGGTCATATCTGGTGTGGTGGTCCTGGCGGTCCCAGATATATCTGGGGGACGCCCTAGACTGACTCTCTGATTTTTATCTTTTTGTGGGAAATGTTTATCCTGGTGAGTTTTATTTCGTTTTGGGGGAAATTTTGAATTTCAAATTTTTAAAGAACCATTTTAGCTTCATTATTTTTAGCAAGTTTCTTTTTAAGATCATCGGATTGTTCTTCAAAAGGAACAACCTCTAAAACTTGGGTTACTTCATTTTTGGCAACCGGTGGAAAATCACCATTCAAGATAATATGCCAAAGATCTAAATCTTTTGCTTTCACATAAGTTTCAAATCTATTTTTCCAATAAATAAAATGATCACTTTCAAAAAGAGGTGGTCTTTGCATAGATTGCCCTTCTAGATATTTATCCGAATCCATAGATCGATTCAAGCTTTAATGTACAATATACGTTAAAGATCTTGGGTGACCTTGGCTTCTGATACCAATTGTGGAAACTAGAAGGGGGGTTGAATAGTTTTTACCGTTTTAAAATTAAAACTTAGATTGTCGACTTATGTGAATTCAAGAGATATACACAAGTGTATATGATAGCGATGCAATAAGTAAATAAACAATCTACGAAATATAAGCAAGTAAAGATAAGAAAGATCAAACCGATGACACAATGATTTATAGTGGTTCGGCTACGAAGCTCCTCTTCGCCCTACTCCACTCCCCAAGTACCCAACTTGAGAGTTATCTTCACTATGTCAACAAGCTCCCTTTAGGCGGAGAAAACTATACACGTCGCTTACACTTTTTTCGGTATCAAGCTAAATACCAAGTTCTACTTCGAGATAGAACCAATCTAACACACTATGTATTTTGAGGCCTAAATACTAACCTATCATACACATATGATACACACAACACACAACACAAGATATACAAGATGAATGATTATCACAAACGTGATGACACAACTAAACTATTAACACTTGAAGCTTGACGTCTTCTTGAGTGTTCTTCACTAAAGAGTGGAATGAGTTGATCACTTGTAATGGATTATGTAACAAGTATAATGATCAAAGAATATATAAAAGATAAAATATATGTGAGAAAAATATTTGTCAAGAGTTGTATAAAATGAAAGAATGAGGTTGGTATTTATAGGCAACCATTTGAAATTCAAATTTGTCCTTGGGGAACAAAACGTGCGACCCACGGATCTACCATCCCCTGGATCCGTCCAGTGTATTTGGTGGATCCGTGGGTGGAGTTGGGACAAAATTTGTCATTTTGTGATTAACCCCAAATCTATACAAAATATTGTTTTGTACTTATTAAAACTAGTTTAATGGATTCTTCTAGAAGAAAATATTTCTTATCACCAATAAGGAAAGATTTTCTAAATTTGGGAAGATTTAGAAAGATTTGGAAAGATTGTATCCCACTTATGGTTAATCTTATTTTGTATTACATGATTAATATAACTAGCTTATAATTAATCATGTGTTAGCTTAAATCATTTGATTAGAAAAGATTTATGCAAATGATAATATTTTTATTTGATCATTAACTATGTCTAATAATGCCATATTCATACCTTAAGTGATTTGTCGGCGTCAAGTAAACTTTCGACTAAATAACTTGTTTACATAAACTTTTATGTAGTATGACATTATATTTGTTATTATCAAAACATGAAGATCATTAAATATAAATATCGTTTTTACGCGAATATTTGTATTAACAATCTCCCCTTTTTTGATGATGACAAAATATAAACTCATGCTTATTTAAAAGTTACTAAATAAGTATTTAGTAGATGAGTTTACATATCTTCTTCCTCTTTTTGTCGAAGCAAAAAGTGTTGTAGAGGCGAAATCGTGCAAGTCTTGTTTTTAACGAATGCTAATTTACATGGTTACGAATGCAAAGTAAAAAATAACGACAAAATTGCAAGTGCTCCCCATTGGTATATGCTCCCCCTTGCTTAGGGCACCAAGTAATCGAGCTATGGATGTGTTGCTACAAAACAAAGTTAGTAGACAAGCAAATATATATGACAATTACAAATGCACACATATACATTTTATGCAATAAACATCCATCACCAACACAACAAATAATGTTAAATCCATTATAAGGGATAAAACATAAAACTTGGCGTAAAAGCCATTACATGATAAGCTTAAACAATTAAAAATCGTAAATCTTGCGATAGATAACATTTTCCCATATAATCCGAGGGGTGAGGTGAGGTGATTATGCGGCTAATGCGGAAAGTAAGGTGGGTGTGATGAAGGGCCGAGGTGGTGTCGAATGTAGGAGAACATGTAGTTGACACGGTTTCGGAGCATTTGGATTTTATGCCTTGTGGTGCTACAACATTGACAAAACATGTTGTGGAGATGAGGCATGTCATTTGGATGAACAAAATCCAAAATGTTTAGAGGATTGGGAAAATCTTGATTTCCAAGATTTGGTTGTAGATGGTGAATGTTTTCTAGTGGAGGTGCATTGTTGTTGAGGAGATGTGTGTTGTTGTTAATGTTGACAAACAAATGTTGGGTTGATGGCAATGGTTCAAATCTGGGTGGTAGATTTGGAAAACCGGGAGGTGGTCGAGAGACACGTGGTGGTAGAGATGGATTAGAGGGGCCCGGTGGCCAATTATCCATGGTTTGAACATAGGGATCATTTGGTAACACTTGAAGTGGAGGAAATTCTTGAGGTTCAAGTTTTATTGGAATGATAAAACGAAGTTTAGGTGGTGGTGCAACATGGGTTGGTGTTGGAGACTCACTTGGTGATGATGAAGAGGTGTAGTGTGTGCTTTTGCTAGAGATGGATTTTGATGGAGCTTGAGGTGGTGAAAGGGATTTCTTTCTTGGAGGTGGTGAAGGAGTTCTCTCATTTGGTTGTTCTTCACTTGAGGATGTGAGATTGACATAGTTTGGATACTTGACACTCATTCTTGCTGTTTTTCTTTTGAAGTTTAGTGAATTTGTTTTGGATGAACTAGTCATAGTTATGAACTAGCAAGGTTGTATGTGAGAA
>BQNB010076027.1:0-31281 GCA_026074375.1 Tanacetum coccineum | reverse complement strand
CTAGTATTAGATCATGCTCAAGTGATATGATGCTAGATTATGTAAGTGAGTCCCCCTAGTCTGTGCCTGGCAACTAGGGTTCATATTCTCAGGCTTATCCTTCTAGGCTTACGTCATGCCTGCATTGTAATGATGACTAGCGGATGACGAATCTCTTGGTTAGAGTGTTTGATATGTATTGGAAAAATGTGAAAGTTAATGCTTAGCGTAAGAAAGACTAAAAAATATGATATGAAATGATTCCGTATCTTTGGGATTTGATGTTTTATTGTTGCCTTTGTTCAGGTGGCGTCATCCAGGCATTCATTGTTCTGTGTGATTTGACTCGACCCTGTAACTGTGGTTGACGTCTGTGTTGATGTCAGCGGCATGGGAGTCTTTCCAGGGTGAGGTTCACGCGCCATAAATGAATGGACTGGATCCAATGGGCCCTTTCCAGTAGTTCATAGACTTGTTCTCTTTGCCTATAAATAGACTTGTAAAGAGGGCAGTTACATGCTAAGTCTTTCAGTTTTTATAAAGATTATAGGAAAAATTACACGGATCGTCCCTGTGGTTTACCCAGAAATCATGTTTCGTCCCTATTTGATTTTAATTACACTGATGGTCTCTAATTTTCAAACTAATTACACTGATGGTCCCTATTTTTCAAAAATAGGGACTAACTGTGTAATTAGTTTGTTTGAAATTTGTTACACGGATAGTCCCTATTTTCCAGAATAGGGACTATCAGTGAAACATGTTTGATAAAATAGGGACCATCAGTGTAATTAAAATCAAATAGGGACGAAACATGATTTCTGGGTAAACCACAGGGACGATCCGTGTAATTTTTCCTAATAAATTTCTCTTCCTTTTCCCTTGTTCGCCTTCCTTAAACCCTAAAAACTCTTAGCTTTCCTAAGAAATTTTTTCATGGATGTTGAGTTAGAGGGCTTCATACGAAGGTGAGTTTTGACAGTCTTGCAGGGAAAGAAGAAACCTTTTTAGACTTCATTTTTGTTTTGTTAGGTGTAAGTAGAAGAATCGGTCATTGCTACGTGTACTAGCGTTGGTGGTGAAGACTGTGTTGTTTTGCCCTCATTGCTGACCAATAGTGGGGGTTGGATGTCTAGGTTGTGACTCCTCTTCCATTTTTGTCTAAGACCGGTGTTCCCTGAGTATCGTTGACCCTGGTGGGGTTTTCCAGGATTATGTAGGAATAGAAGGCGCATGGAGTCTTGCATCCATCCCAATGACCTCTTCTAAAGCCTACCAGGGTGAATTTGGCATTCTGGTTTAGACTTAGAGTTACATCGTGAGGTCCGCGTGACGACTCGACGTTTGCCCTGCATGGGCTTGCCGTTAAATTCCTATATGACCTCTTATCCGCTATAGGGGTTTGTATTTTTTGTGAAGCCCCTCTAAAAGGACGAAGATGGTTAACATGGGTAATACAATGGTCAAGAGGTTTAGGGTGTCGGCCATTGCCCAGTTAAGTAAGATTCCTAATGGTGGCAGCGAGTATCTCCTACGTTCGTAAAATAAGGAAAATGTCCTATCCCACTTCGACTCTCAGTGCTCTGGACTTGTGCAAGCCAACAGTCTATCCACCCTGAGGGGTAGGGGGGGGCGTCAGGTGGGCATTTCACCCCAAACCATCCACTACAAGCCACCCTTATCCCACCTTCCTCTAACGCAATTGGAGTCTTGAATAACCCTAGCTCATAGAGTACTTTTACCCACTACTGCTTAAAGGCAATTTTATACACTAGTAGTCCACTTGCCAAGTCCTTACCAATATATTAAGAACGTACTCGTTCATACCCAAGGGTCACCTACGGACCAACTAAGCACCCAATCTACATGGCAATGCTAGGTCATTATTATAAGATAATGTGTATAATGCTGTTGGAGTGTCTGTAAGATTTTTTAATGAAAAGACCTAAAGGTCTAGTTGATATAAAATCTACAAATGGCGAGCCATCCCTGGCATCAAGCCCATACAAGTTTTCCAAATTACCTAGATCTAATTTGAAAAGATTCGTCATCACCCAGGAAAGATAAAACGAGGATAGCGTTATCCATACAAAAGCATAGTAAACAAGTATAAAAATGGATAAACTCAATTCCTCCTAGCGCCCTAGCGCGGTTCGCTACGTTCTTAGAATACTCAGAGTCACACTTCTAAGATTGTATGAGAAGCAATGGTTTTCCAGACTCACGCAAGGACATGGAAGCTAGGTTGGCGGCTAGCAGCTGCTAAGGAGCAAGGGACTTAAATGTCGGGGGGGGGGGGGGGGGGGGGGGGGTGTGGGGGATCTTGGCTGGGGGGGGTTGTAGGGGGGGGGGGGGTGGGGGGGGTGGGGGGGGGGGGTCGATGAGTGTTTGTGGTGGGGGTTATAGGTGGGATTATGGGGGGGGGGAGAGGGTTGCAACACCTCAAGGTGTACTTTTTATAATTTTTTTGAAGCACACAAAAATATTAAGGAAAGGGGTTTTAGCTAAATTAAACTGCTTCTAATTATGCAGAAATGTAAAATTGGTGGGACTCGTATATGTAAACAAACGTGTTCAGTTAATCAATAAGCACAACTCCGATATCACTTCCATCCTAATCTAGTCGCATTGTCATACCTATTAGGGGTAATATGAAGTATTCACTCACTAACTTAATTGCGAGTTGGTCAAAACACCGTCTACGTGATCACCTAAAGTACACAGACTACACGAAAACGCTATTCACACCCAAAAGTTAAATCACGTGCATTATATACTTATCTAATTAGCTACCAAACGGGAGGTTTCACTTACTTAGTCACGTTTCGATAGACGTCTAGCTAAGGTACGGAATATAGCTAGTTTTCTAGTGCCTAACGTGCACACTACCAACACATAAGAATAGATCAAATATTACAACTGGGTTTCATGCAATCATAAGTAAACACAATTAAATTTAGTCCAACATGTTAATAAGAAGGGAAGAAAAACAAATAGTCAAACAATACAAAGACGTTATTGAATGATTAATGAATGATTTATTTACCCAATCCTGACGGAGCGGGGGGTGGGAGAACTAGAAAGTAGACACAAGAGTGAATCTCTTTATTTCTTTAGAATACAATAAATCGTTAAGATTGAAAAACAAAGCGGAGACATATGCCAAGAATTTTCAAAATTAATAACTCATCCAGGTATGGAAGTAACCTCTCTGGGTTGGATTATTCATAATAGAAATGGTCATTTGTTCAACTGTAGAGCAAACTTAGACAATGACTCCGAGAGGACCCTCCAATACTTAGTGCTTTCATGGACGCACATTTTAGTTCCTTCAACCTTTTGGTTACCTTCTTTCCTTCTTCTCCCTCCATTAGCTCCTTCACAGCTTTTTCAATTACCTCTTTTCGAATAATTCCATTTTCGTCAACTTGGGTTCTTATAGCCAAACATAGTGCTTCGGTCATCACTTTAGCATTCATATGTTGTTCCGCGTAAAGAGGCCAAGCAATCATTGGCACCCCATGAACAATGCTTTCTAGAGTTGAGTTCCATCCACAATGGGTCAAGAACCCACCAGTTGCCTCGTGGCTTAGTATCTCAATCTGTGGAGCCCAAGTAGGCACGACTAAACCCCTTTTTTCTATCCTAGCCAAAAACCCTTGAGGTAAAAACCCTAAAGGGTCATCTTGGCTAGAGGCATTATTATTAAAAAGGGAAGCATTTGAAGACTTATCAGGGCTTCTTACTATCCATAAAAACCTTTGCCCACTCGTCTCGAGCCCATGAGCTAGCTCATGAACCTGATCAAAAGAAAGGGTCCCTCCACTTCCAAAAGAAACTAACACCACAGATCCATTTGGTTGGTTGTCTAGCCACTTTAAACACTCATGTCGGTCTGACCCGTTACTCGGATCAGACCGAATCAATGGCCCAATAGGGTAAATAGGAGGTTTACATGCAGTCCCATCCCTCAAAACCCGGAAGGTTTCTTCCTCTAACTCCTCAAAACTATTCACCATGATACCATCAAACAAAGAAAGTCTTTTGGAAAGTAAAAGATAGATTTTGTATGCTTCATCTGTCCGAGCCGGAAACATAAAATCTCTCCCATGAAAACTAAGCGACCCTGGAACATTAACCGGATAAGGTAAGTCCTTATACTCACAAGAAGACTCTTCATCAATCTTTTGCACTAGAAAAGTGAAAGACAAAGCCGTGGCATTCATTGGAAAAAACAAAAAGCTAAAGAGGTTAAACTCTTTTGCAACTTCCATATAATCATGTCCAAACATGTCAAATACTAAAGCAACCAGCTTAGTATCTGATTTTAAAGAGCTTAAAGTGTCTCGGACACTAGAATAACTAGCTTGCATGACAAAGGAAATCGTAGTATCAGGTCTGACACCCTTTGGTAATCCATTAACGGGTGGGAGAAACACGTGGTTTATGTTCTCTGGCAGCGATTCAAGGATGGATATTTGAGCTTTGGGAGGAGCTGGTCCAGTGGTAGGGATGATGATAGTGGCCGAGATATGATGCTGCTTAACGAGTCGTTTAGCGAATTCAGCCATCGGAATGAGGTGACCCATTCCTGGACTTGGGAGAATGGCCATGTGTCTTCTTTGCTCCATTCTGATCGAAAGAACTGATGTGAGAATTCTATATTGCAAGATCGATACCTCTAGATGTTATGGAAGACACGTATAAATTATGCTATCCACAAAAGAAAATCCACACATACACTTGTCATGTAAATATAGGTGATGAGAATGATAAAAGAGAAAAGTCATACAACATGATTGGTCCAACTCATATGCCATGTCATTGTGGATAATTTTTTGTAAACTTTTTGTGGATGTATCATTTCTATTTATAATATTATTTTGCATGGTTCTCGTTTTCATACAAACGATTATTTTATTTTATCTACCTACTATTCATTTAATTAATGAAAACTACGTTTCAACAATACGAACTTAAATGGCATCTTTCAAAGTCTACATCTCAGCAACTACCTTTCAATAAATACCTGTCGTTTTATATAAACGTGTATACATTACGTTATTTTGTACGAAGTATCTTATAATTCTTACTACTTCTCCGCTATCATTATGTTTGATCAAACATAACCTAAATGGATAACTAAGTGGACTTTTGCAATGCAATTAGTTATAGGAGAATATTATCTTTTTGGGTAAATGACATAAAAAGTTATTCAACTTGGGGTTTATTTCCAATCAAAGTACTCAACTTTGTTTTTTGCACATAAAGGAGGCCAACTTTTTTTTAGTCAATTTAAGTTTTTCTGTCACTTTCCGTTAAAAAACTAACCGCCATTTTGTTATTTCCCTAAATAAATCTTTTATGAAATTTAAAGGTTTTTTTTTTTGAGATTTTTTCACTAAACACAATTGTATTCACAAACTCCCCTAATTACTTTTGTGAACAAATATGCCTTTTAAGTAATTAATCAACACATTTCGCTTTTTCCAGGTCAAATATTTCCGGCTTTTTGAACCTATAAGTATAAACAACACTACAGCACACATGCTTTTGTTCATGATTAACAAAAGTCAATGGTATGTAGGATGATTGTTCTTTGAAAAATTCAAAAATCAAATGGTTAAGTTCTATTATCATATTATTAGGATCAGGTTCTGTTCAAATATGGAGATTAGTTCAAATGGAAACCGGTTCGAGTGTTTGAGTCAATAAGAGGCGATGCAAGGGATAGATTTTGTGCATCGAGTTTTCTTCTGGAACCTTTGTAGTATGATGGAGAATGCATTCGTTCAGGGCCGGCTCTTTGGGGGTGCCACAGGACCAATGGCACAGGGCCACCACAAAATCAGGGCCACCAATTTCTAAAGATCGTTGACTATATATAGATGCATTCAATGATGATTTTATTATTATGTTAATATAGAATGAGGTAAAAAAGTCTGCCGTATAAGACACCGACAATTTCCTTTTTTTGTGGGGCTAATAGGGCTAAGGCCCAATTAAACTCTAATATCCTAGTATATATATATAAAACAAAACGTATGGCATTAATTCATATTAAAAAATTGCTTGGAGGAAAAGAACTTGCCGCAAGCCGTAATACTTTCGTTTGCGATCGATTCATTTCTACGTTTACTTTTGGTATTTAGTGGGGCCTCCGTATAGTCGTGGTACAGGGCCACCGAAATCCACGAGACGGCCCTGCATTCGTTAACAATAATTTTCGTCTTAAGTACCAAGTTTTGCAAGGAGATCCTAAAATTTTCAAACACTAGCTATAATTGTTGATACATAACTTAATGGGTGAAGTTTAAAAATACGCAACAAACTTTTCTAAAAAGAGCGAAATACGTAATCTACTAAATATAGTACTAGAATTGCCAAATAACTTTCAAATTTTGAACGATATACGTAATATGACCGGCTATTGACCAAAATTTGACCTGTTTGACCGGTTTCATTTTCAAAAATTACAGAAATGATCCATGTGATTCGCGTTGGACTTTCACTGTTAGTCCCTTAACTTTTTTTTTCAATTATTTTTTTTTCACATAATTTTTAAAATACTTTTTTTTCATTTATTCATACACTATTTTTTTTACACTTATTATATTTTTTTTCTACTTATTTAAACACTAATTTTTTTAGAATTTTTTTTTAAATATTGTGTTAAACTTTTTCACAACTAGCACCCTCATGTGACGTAAATTTTGACTGTTAAATGTGACATATATTTTTAAAAATCTCTTTTTTCTAAATTTTAATTGTTAAACACCCTCATGTGAAAAAAAATACGCAACATTCAAAATTTAAGCCACATGAGGATGCTAGTTGTGAAAAAGTTTAACGCAATATTTAAAATTTTTTCTAAAAAAAAGTGTGATAAGTATAAAAAAATTAGTGTACGAATAAGTGGAAAAAAAAGGATAAAGTGTAAAAAAATAATGTATGAATAAATAAAAAAAAAAGTATTTTAAAAATTAAGTGAAAAAAAAATTTTAAATCAAAAAAAAAGTTAAAGGACTAACAGTGAAAGTCCAACGTGAATCACAGGGACCATTTCTGTAATTTTTAAAAATAGAACCGGTCAAACAGGTCAAATTTTGGTCAATAGCCGGTCATATTACGTATATCGTTCAAAATTTGAAAGTTATTTGGCAATTCTATTACTATATTTAGTAGATTACGTATTTCGTTCTTTTTGAAAAAGTTTGTTACGTATTTTTAAACCCCACAATAAAATCCTCACAACCCCACAATCATTCAAGAAGCAAACTCCACAATGGTGACACGGACATGAGAGAGAGATTGACGTTGCTGCACAGAAAGTTCTTGGTTTGTGTGGTATGAGAGATTTCGCCGGTGGAGTATGTATGTTGATATGACGAAGATGGTGATGGTTGACGCTTTTGGAATTATCCAGCGATCCATGGAGGAGCTATACAAAGGAAAGGGTTTTTTTTACAAATTGGTGATGGGTTAATTTAGTGGGCCGGAAAAAATGGGTTGGATTAAAGTGTGAACAGTGGTTAACGTGAACAGTGTTTTTTTTAATCTCTTTTGATAATTAATAATTGCTGAAAAGATATACATATATGAGGCGTCCTCCTATCAAACTGATTAATACAAATTGGGCTCGACATTGATTTATAGTTTGACATTTCCTTAATTGATTTTAACAAGCACTGTTGCTCATTAGCGTTGCTTTGTAAACTTCACGAGTTACAACACATTTAATGTATAAGAAATAGTCAGATGGACTCATCAATCAAGAGATATCATCTAATATCGAGGCATGAATGCATGATACTTTCGTCTGACATATCTATTTTTGGTCAATTTGGTGGCGACGATGGTCGGTAGTGATGGTGGGATGGTGGTTTGTGGCGGTGGTAGTGGGTGTGGCAAGTGTTGCGTCGGTGGTGGGCAGGGCTGGTGATAGAGGCGGTGCTTTGTAGTGATGGTGGTGGGCGGGCTTGGTAGTAGTGACGATGATTGATGGTGGTGGTGGTGGTAGCGACGGTGGATTTGAAATGTAAAACTTAACGGATGATCGTTAAGTATTTAACGAAAATACTCAAATTGGTCAAAAAAATAAGTTTGGTGCCTTTTTATGCTAAAAAAAAGTTTGATACTTTAATTGGAAATGACCTTTAAGTTTGGTACATTTTTATGTCATTTGCCCATTTCTTTCAAATTAGCTTTCGAATTTTTTTGCTCTTCCGTTGCAATTCCGTTGCTAATTAAATTTGTAACGGACTTGCAACAAAATACAAAATAAATTTGCAACGGAAAATAAATTGTACTTTCTTTTACTTTTTTTTAATCTTTCGTTGCATTTCCGTTGCAATTATGAAAAATTGCAACGGAAAAAATAACAATATATATAAAAGAAATTAGTTTATATTTTGCAACGGATTTGCAACCATTTTCTTTGTCGATGCAAATTCGGTTGGTAATTTGTTGCATTACGGTTGCAAATTTGCAACAAAAATATACCGTTGCAAACTTTTCGTTGCATTAGCCTGTTTGTGTGGTAGTGTACCCCCCTTAATACTCGATGTACTGATAGGACAAGACAAGTTTTTTATATATTTTTTGTTATGTATTTTTCACATTTTACAGTTTTTGACTTATAATTTATAACTTCTGTTTCGCATTTTTTTCTGGCAGTTTTACGCATTTCATTAATAGGATAAGACAGTTTTTGCTCTGTATTTTTCATGTTTTACTACTTTTGACTTATTAAACTTTATATTTTCTATTCCGTTTTTTTATTTCACAGTTTTATAATACAAATAAAATCCTAAAAATTAAAAAAAATTAAAAGGTATTAACATCACTTTTGGAAGTTCTTAATAACCAACCCATCTGAAAAACAAACCTTACCACTAGGGGTGTCAAATGGGTTGACCCGACCCGACCCCGAACCCGATAAGGCCTTATAGGGTCGGGTTGATTCGGGTCCAACTTAGCTTATCGGGTCTATCGGGTCAACCCGATAAACCCGATAGCCTAATAGGGTCGGGTTAGGGTTTTAATTGGTTTGTTATCGGGTTATCGGGTTGACCTGATAAACCCCATAAGCTATAATGACCCATTAACAAATCTATAATATATATTAGCCTTTCTGCATTTCTAGTAATGATGATTCCAAAAGAGAATGAAAGAATACAAACTTTGAATATTTCTCTAAATTTTGTAGATTCAGCATTAACGAATATAGATGATTATATGGATCTTTACGGAACTTCATTTCTTTTAATTACGCTACACTTGTATAAAAACAGTTGTCACCTCAACGATGAAGAAAATGTGTACATATATCAAACTGTTTCAAGGATCAAAGTCTTTTTTCTTTCTTTATTAGTTACCACTTACAGTATATGATTTGTGTATCACATTGATTGGCTAAAACTCATATGGTATTTGCATAATGTGCCTACTGCCTACTGATAATGGTAAAACAAGCATGCCTATTGTCAAATGAAATTTCACGCTAACTGGACTTCTTAATGCTTGTGTTGTTCGTTATTTATTGTGCCAAAGGTGTATAGCTGCCATGTTACTCCTAAGTCCTAACTATGGAGTATAAGTTAATGTCGTGAGGCGGTATATTTTAAATGAGTTAATTTGTGGGTTAAATTAGTGTGTAACCCGATAACCCGATAAACCCAACCCGATAGACCCGAAACCCGATAGACCCGAACCCGACTAACCCGATTTCTTATAGGGTCGGGTTGCGGGTTAGATTTTAATTTCTCAAAACCCGATAGACCCGACCCGATAAGCCCCAAACCCGACCCGATAACCCGTTTGACACCCCTACTTACCACACATATAGATACGTTGTCCAACATACGAGAAACGTGCCTACATATCTGCATATTTTATTATAAAATGATTTAACAAATGATATTGTAGCCCATATGGTCCTTGTAGATGCGTTGAACTTATATTCAACATATGAAATCTTGTGGATACACTCATACACTGAATCTTTGTTTAACATAAATAACTACAAATCTACAACGTAATCTTTTGCTTAAAACATGGATAGAGATAAGCATTATAGGTCAATATGCCAATCACAAAAATTGGGTCACTTCTAATCAAATTTAGAGTTTGAAAAATTAGTTTGCCATAACAAAAATGCATAACGTGGCCTGTCATGTTAGGCTTCGACATGGGAGAATTTCAATCAACCTTAGTAGGTGGTCACTATGAGTGTAAACGGGACGTAACAACTCGTAAGATATTCGAGATTGACTCGTAAACTACTCAAATTTGATTCGATATAAACGAGTAGAGCTCGTAAACTACTCAAATTCGATTTGATATAAACGAGTAGAGCTGGAGCTCGAGCTACTTGAGTACACTTTCGAGTCAAGTTTGAGCTCCAAAATACTCGACACGTGAGCTTAGCGAGTTATATGGAGCTTAAATTAAATTACACTTTGACCCTAGTATATACATGCAATTACTTAATCTTCATAAAATCGAGTCGCGTCGAGCTTGATATGCTGATTTTTCATCGAGTTCAAGCTTGAAACGTGGAATAGACGAGCTCGAGTCGAGTTTCGAGCTTGAGTTTTAGATAACGAGTCGAGCTCGAACTTGAAATCTGAAGCTCGGCCGAGCTCAAGTCTAGTTTGAGCTCGAGTTTTGGTAGATCAGTCGAGCTCGAGCATGACAATACCAGACTCGACCGGGCTCGTATACACTCCTAGTGGTCACTACGGATAACCTAGTTAGGGGCTACTTAACGATAAAATGTTTAGGAAAATAATTGAGATCCAATGATACATAAATAAATATAACAATGTAGTGAAGCCTATAGAGCAATGTATAGCATTCTTTTTATTCCATTTTATAAATGCTTGTTCGACCTGTCTAAATAAACCGGATCCACGGTTATGTGTGTTGGAAAATTTTAGTGGAAAATGTTTTTTCACTAAATTTGGACATAAATAATTATTAGTAAATATAATTATTAAATGTAAGGCCAGGTCGAGCCAGTATATGTCCATTACATAATAATTATGCAACATAATAAAATCTGATTTAATACAATTTGAAAGCCCATAGGTCTCGGCCAAAATTGTTTAATGTATATTTTTTACAATGTTCATTGCTATCTCATTAAAAAACAAAAACCAAAACCTAAAAAATCATGTGGCGGCACCAAAGAATTTTCCAGGGCTTGACTAATTTCTTATAAGGTTATTTGAAGGTTAAGGAGTGTGTAAAAATAGTGAGAAGGCTTGGGGATGTGCTTGATTCGATTTTGGTATTGTTTGGGTTCGAAATCACAACCGAGTTCTTAAATTCATAAATCTTCAAGGGCCATCAAAGGTAATTTTATAACTTATTTCCTCATCATATTAATTGTTATAAACCTGAGAAATATGTTCATGCACTATTATTTTTGATTTTATAATTGAAAATATTCAAAACCCTAATTTTAGAGTAATAGGAAAATCGGCCCATTAAATTATTGGTAAATTTTTTTTATATTTTTCTGTGGTTTTTCATTTCATATAACTCAGAAAAATTGTTGGATTAATTTATAAGTGATTCGAATAATTATTGGAGATTCTATGTGTGTTTGACCGAATTCGAAAAATAAGAACGGAAAATGGAAATAAAATGGTTATTATAAATGGAGTAGGGTTAGGGGTTTGTTATTTTTCCAGGTGTAATTAATTCCAATGATTGGGAAATAATTATGTTTGTGATTGGGGAAAATTTAATTAGGGTTTTGTGAATTAATTTGTTAGCCGATTGTGATATAAAAAGTATAAGGACTTGTTTTGTAAAGAAATCTGAAACTATGGGTTTCAATGTTTAACATAAATTTCCTCCCACGATAAATTGATTCTTCAAATCTAGTATCTCTATCTTAAGTTAATAGTGGAGTATCTCTATCTCAAGTCTAGTATCTAACGGGTGAAGCACAGAAACAAGATTTGGTGGGTTCAAAAGTAACAGGAAATCTTCAATCTCATAAAAATGTCCTTGCAATCAAAACGCAACCAATCCACTCTGTCTAATGTTCGTGGTGGCCACGTATTTTTCATCTATGCTTGAAGATCTTTAGTTTACCTGGTAATATTCGTGGCCACGAAATAGAGAACCTATAAGAGTTGACACCCATTTTCTTCAACAGCTGAACGTCTTCCTGTTAAATTTGTTTTAAAAAAGTCAAAACTGAACATGCATATTGTATTAATCTTTAATAAAGATGTATAATGTATTACTTAGTACAGAGTAATAAACTTGTATAACTTTGACATGCGAAAGCAACATGTATTAGTTCGTGAGGAGTACTCCAACTTCATGCAAAATTTCAAATTTGTTAGTTTTAGTTATGCATCACTTTCTCGTTTTAAAAGAGCTAATTAATTTTTTTTTTAAATTGACTTTGAAAAGGCTTACGATTATGTTCGGTGGGATTACCTTGATGATGTCTTAAAAAAATTTAGTTTTGGTAAAAAATGGTGTGGTTGGATTCAAGAATGTCTTCGATCTTCTTGGGGATCGGTTTTAGTGAATGGAAGCCCTACGGAGGAATTTTAGTTTTTTAAGGGCCTTAAACAAGGTGATCCTCTTTCTCCGTTTATTTTTATTTTGGTTATGGAGAGTCTTCACATTTCTTTTAAAAGAGTTATGGATGCGGGCATGTTTAACGGCATTATGCTTAATTCGGTTATGCATCTTTCTCATATGTTCTATGCGGACGATGCGGTGTTTATGCGGTGTTTCAGGTCTTAGTATTAATTTAAGCAAGAGTAAGTTATTAGGTGTTGTGGTGAGTGAAGATAGGTTGATGCAAGCTGCAAATAGAATTGGTTGTGGTGTCCTTAAGGCTCCTTTTGCTTATTTAGGTTCGAAAGTTGGGGGAAATATGTCTCGGATTAAATCTTGGGATGAGATTGTGGATAAAATGGTAGATCGTCTTTCAAAATGGAAGATGAAAACATTATCGATAGGTGGTCGTTTAACCCTTCTCAAGGCGGTTCTAGGATCCATGCCTATTTATCATATGTCTATATTCAAGGTGCCAATGAAAGTCCTTCAACGCATGGAATCAATTCGAAGTCGGTTTTTTAGTGGTGTCGATTTAAATAGTAAAAAATCGATATGGGTGAAATGGAGTAAGGTTTTGTGTTCTAAAGAGAAAGGTGGCCTTGGTGTTTCTAGTTTATATGCGCTTAATAGAGCTCTTATGTGTAAATGGGTTTGGCGGTTTACAACTCAAAAGAACTTGTTATGGACTAGGGTTATTAAAGCTATTCATGGCGAAGATGGGAAAAATGGTAGCGGATTCAAGGTTGGTTACAAGTCCATTTGGCGAAGCATTCTCCAGGAGGTGGAAACATTGAAGATAAAAGGTATACACTTAAATAATTTTATGCAGAAAAAGCTTGGCAATGGTGCGGATACTTATTTTTGGGAGGATTTGTGGCATGGAGACATGGTTTTGAAACAAAGATATCCTAGGCTTTATGCGCTGGAAGTGAAGAAGACTGTCGATGTGGCTTCTAAACTGTCACAGGAGAACTTGACCTGGTCTTTTCGTCGTGCTCCTAGAAGCGGAGTGGAACAAGATCAGTTGACGGATTTGACGACTTACGTGGAAGGTGTTGTTCTTGGTGTCACGCCTGATAGGTGGTATTGGACGCTTGATGGTTCGGGTGAGTTCTCGGTAGCTTCGGCTAGAAAGGTTATTGATGATAACAGGTTTCCGGAAGTGTCTACTCAAACTCGATGGATAAAAGCGGTGCCAATCAAGGTTAACATTCATGCGTGGAAGGTGAGAATGGATTGTTTGCCTACCCGTCTTAATATATCCCGGAGAGGTATAGATATTCCGTCTATTCTTTGTCCCGTTTGTGGTAGCGTCACGGAATCGTCAAGTCATTTATTTTTTGATTGCCTTGTTGCGAAAGATAATTTTCGCAAGATTTGCCGTTGGTGGGAGGTGGATTTCATGGAAGTGCATACGTTCGATGAATTGGTTTCTTGGATCGTAAATCTTCGGATTCCTATCAAGCATAAAAGGTTGTTAGAAGGGGTGTGTTTTGGGTTGTGGTGGCTAATTTGGGCTTATCGTAATAAGTGTGTCTTTGGTGTGGTTTCTCCTTCTAAGGCGGATATTTTTGATGATGTTGTGTCGTATTCTTTTTATTGGAGTCGGTTTAGATGTAATGTGTTGTTTAGTTGGGTTGATTGGCTAAAAAATCCTCATCTTGTAACTTTGTAATTTTTTTAGCTTCTTGCTAGTTTTTTAATAAAGTGTTGTTAATAAAAAAAACATTGTTTAAAATTATTATTACAAACTTTAAAGAAGACAATAATTAACTAGTTAAGAGTAAAAATGTTATTTTGTCAAAAAGTAAGAAAGAAAAAACAACAATAAATTTATTTTTTTAAACTGTGTGTTTTTTGTCGGAGGACAATAATTTTAAGACAGAGAGCGTAGTCTTTAGTGAGTTTGAAATTTAGAAATGTTTTTTCATAAAATAATGTTTCAAATTTTCACCTCTACGTGTCCAACTTTTCTTGTTTGTTCTTTTATTACTTGATATCTTTAGCATGAAAAGATTTTGGTGTTATTTGAAATTAATTCTATATAAAAAATCCTATTACCATTCATAGATTGTCCAATTTTTTAACAAACAGTTAATCAACAAAAGATTTATTAATGGAGAAAATAAAAACGGTAACCTGAAATGCGAAGTACTAATAAGCAGAGACCCGTTCGTACTTGTACTTGTAGTTTAATCTCAATTATTTTTTAGTCTTACCTTCATTACTAATATACTCATTTGAGATCTCAAATGAATAGTGCCACATAAGAGTGAAACGCCACTATTGTAGCTACAGTTGTAGCTACAGTGCTTGGTCTTTTGGGCTCCAATTTTGGCTCAGTTTTTTGGGCCGCAACTTTGAACCGCCCCCCTGAAAGACGATATAAAAAAAAAATATTATTTAAAATTTATATTATATAAATAAGGTAAAATTAGCAAAAACACTCCTTGCGAGTTATAAAAAAGAGAGGTGAAATTGACACATGCCGATCTCATGGCTTCCCCTAGCCTTTTTTTTTAAGGGCCTATTTCCATTGAGATCCCCCCCCCCACCTATAAATATATATTACATATATATATAAATATATGTATATATATATATAAATAATTATGTATAAATATATGTATATTATATATATATATCTGTATATAGATATATATAAATATATATATATATAATATATATATATGTATATATAAGTAGGTATATAATATATATACATATATATAATTATGATAATAAATATATAAACCTAGAGCAATCAAACATAACCCGCCCGACGGACGGGTTTCTTTTAGAATTTATAGGGTTTTAATATTGTAAGATTTGAGTATGATACCGTTGAATGTTTAAGACGTGTTGATGAAGTTTTTAGAATCGTACTAGAGCATTTTACCATAGCCCAACTACAGTATCAAGCAGGCCCTCCCGGGTCCCCACCAGGCAAGGAAACCCCAGATTGACCAACATGGATAAACAAAGAACATCAGATATAAACGCCTTGAAGTGCAAATGAAAGTGAAATGGAGTACACCCACTTTATCGTCAACAGAAGCCTTTAACCTGATACAAACATCACACTTTAAAAGCGTCAATAAGCCCGAAAAATGGAAGCCCAAACAAGAGCAAAATGAAACCTGTAGTCCAACAAAGATCTTTATATCCAGACTATAAGAATCCACATACTCTGGGATCACATAAAAATAAGCATGCCCGCCAAAATGATCAAACATCTGAAGGATTCAACTGCCAAAAGGGTATTTCCCCCAATTTTTATTCAGATTATATTTCTCAGAAAGAACTGAAAAGGATTGTTGTATAATTGGTAAATTACATTTTATAAATTCAAATAGAAGTATGGTTACAGTTTAATTTATAATGTTTGAGCTAAAACTCTTAATTTTTCATGAGGTGCTTACATATATATATATACTGTACAATTCTATATATCAATTTTCACGGTCAAACAGACTTCTCATTATGGCTTAATGAAAATGATGGTTTTTGATGTAATGAGTGATTACATGTAATAATGTTTTTCATTTCTACTTTTATTACGATGTACCAAACGCTACGTAAGTATATATGGGACTACTATGACACTGTTGGACGGGGAGCTTAGCTTGTGCAATATTAGTGACGTGAAAATGATGCAAATTAAGGGAATACTGAAATTAAGCTATTGATTGTACCGCTCATGATCCAAGCAGCCGACCCACAATATCAGTGGTCTTGAGGCAGACTTAGTTTCTATTGGTAGATACATTTGTATGGTTATGTTTACATTTTTTTTCAAAAGTAAGTGCACCAACAAAAGATTTTAGCAAATGAAAAACTCATCTTTTTTGCGAATTGAAACTTTGTCATCCAACAACATACCCATTATATCCTAAAACCATGTCTTATTCTTACTGAGCTATATTTTACCCAAATACTCTTAACACTACTTATTTTTCTTAAACATTCATTTATATAAGATCATATTTCCATACAATCATTAGCATGTATCATCAACACCTTTCACTTTCGAAGAGACTTTGTCTTCAAGGAGTCGCAAAGTCTTAGCAAAACCATAGATTTAAAGATGATTTTTCTGTACTACTAACTTGGTGAATGCAAAAATAAAAAGTACTAATAATCGACTTTTCTCAAAATTTAATGCCTTTATCATTTATTCACATTTCTTATCTATTTTGTTGGCTTTTACATAGTTGTGTTTAGGTTGGTGTGGGGGGGGTGGGGGGGTGGGGGCGGTTGGGGGGGGGGGGGGGGGGGGAGGGGAGGGGGGGGGGGGGGGTGGGGGGGGGGGGGGGGTTTTTGCGTTTTTAGTCTGCCAAAAAGTCAAAAACCATGGTTACCACAAAAAATGCAAAACTCTTTTCTGAGTTTAATATTATTGTCTCCGTACATATGTCATTTCATCGATCACACTAGGCACAAACAACCATCGGATCACAGTCACATCTTACGGATCACAATCTCCACCTTCATTAACATTCCTTTTGATCCCCGACTACTACATTAATTTTTTGCTACGTACGATTACTCACAATTAATTAAGTAGGAAAACCTTACATCATACTAATAGAAAAAGAAGCTTTTTATACCTCTAAAAAATAGTTAAGTACAAGGATGAAGGTGAATCTCACATCATCCGCTCGATACATAGGCAAAAACTACTTCTTTAAAGGAAGGTACACAAAGTGACTAGACTAAAAAAGAAACAAGAATAAACTATTTCTTTTTACGACCACGAACTGTGATATCAAAATTATCGCATATATCTTGAATCTTGTTAGGAATATCCTGGCCTTCATACATATCATCGTCTTATTAGTCAAAATCATAGTCACTATTCATATAAGATTCCTTCTATTGTTCCAACAGACTATTAGTACCATACCCATCCTTCTTTGAATCTAGAAAATTTTCCATGTCATTATCAACAGATGCAACTTCTTCCTCATTATCATGATCACCCGAAGAATCAACCTTTTTTAAAGGTTTACCGTCATCATCCACAAGGGTAACCTTCCCCTCAATAACAAGTCTTCCCTTTTTATCAAAATTTTCAACCATATGGGTAGTACCAGTATTACTAGATTTCATATTCCAGAACGAGGATCTACTCGAATTGGCTTTTTACTAACCAGATTTTAAGTCCCAAAATTTGTACCCAAATCAACATCATTTTCAATCGAATTAAGCACATCAAATGAGTTTGAATTACTAACCTCTATTATAGGCTCCGCATCTTTATTCGTATTACCGCTAGTGTTGACATGTTCTTTTTAGAAACATGTCTATACAGTTGTTTGACTGGTTTAAACCCACTTTTGGACTAACCGGAACACCTCTAGGAGTTTGGCTAGGCTTCTTCATGTTCTTCACCACATCCGAGTTAATATTCTTAGGACACCCATCCAGAACATGACTAAAACCCTTACAACACGCACATTTGGAGGTTTTCACTCATAAAAGAAGTTGCTTCCATCTAAATCGCCACAACTGAACACATTATAGTAATACAATCCACGATGTTTTCTTTGATCTTGATCACATGTAAGAATTAGGTTACTAGCCGCAACATAGTTGAATTTGAAATTCTACTACATACGTGCGCAATAGAAAGTATTAGATGCATATTAGTTTATAAGAAATTTTATGAACATGTACGATAAAATTGAAATTATGTCATCAAAACATTAAAAAGTCAAGACAACTTTTTTTTTGGTAACTATGGTTTTCAACACATTGCCGGACTAATCCACATGGTTTGAACCTACCGCCACATAGACTCAACCCAGGTAAAGCTCTTCCTTCTTCAGGAGGTTGGCGTGGCCACTTGGTAGACAACTTATAAGTAGTATGGAAAGCTATACTAAGAGCATCACTTATAGTAAACTTTTTTAAAGGTTTATAGTTGTATTACATCATTAATTAATAATTTTTTTATGAGAGAATTGCAAAAATGGTCCTTGTGATTTGGCCAAATTACAGATTTGGCCAAATTGCACATTTGGTCCGTCAAATTTCGAAATTACAAAAACAATTCGTATTTTGAAAGTTTTGATTCACTTTTGGTATTTGGTCGAACTAAAATGACTAAAATACCCCTCTTAACGGACGGTTTTTGTAAAAGAACAGAGGGGTATTTTAGTCATTTTAGTTCGACCAAAGACCAAAAGTGGAACTGAATCTTCAAAATATGGATTGTTTTTGCAATATTGAAATTCAACGAACCAAATCTGCAATTTGACCAAACCACAATGACCATTTTTTCAATTTACTCATTTTTATTTTATAAACATATTCTCATTATGTATAAACCTCATAAAGCTTTATAAACATTATACATAATTCAAATGCATTTAATTATGACGAGATTTAGTATCATATTCCTATTCATGTCACACAAGCATGAAGTGGTTCCTCACTCTGCTTTATAAATTCTTGAACCTCCCAATATTTTTATTAACCTTTTTCATAAATTATTATAGTGGATATAAGTTGCGTAACTTAAATAGTGGAGATGTGCTCAAAATGTGTACTCTTTCTTTTGAATGCATCACATAACTCTTTATACTTCTCACACCCACCTTCATAAGTACTTTCAACCATACCTTTAACTACCCATAAACCTCATTTAATATATCTTTCAAACTCCACCATTTCACACACACATCTTTGCTCTAGTGAATATTTTATTTCGACCTTTACTTTTCGACGTACACAAGCATAGAAGTCTTTGTGTCATTTGTTGAAACTAGTCGGGTACCCACGCATTGCTGCGACGGATACCCGTCTGATTATATTTTCCGGCGAGATGGTTGAAGTGGGTTGTTACAAGTTTATAGATGGTTGAAATGGGATGTATTAATTTAGATATAGATGGTTGAAATGGGATGTACTATTTTAGAGGGCTGTTACGAATTTAAGAAAATTAATTTTTTAGATGTTACTTTTATTTGTGTTTGTAACAAGCTATTATTGTAATTTTTTAGATGTTACTTTTTTTTATTTCATTTTATAGTAATGTTTTTTGTCTTAAAATTTTTAAGACTGCTATATTTAGAAGGTCCAATCCTTCATAAAGAAGTACATATAGGCGTTCTTGGAATTAAGGAGACAAAAGAAACATATTCTATAGATCTATCTTTCAATTTTATCAATTCCATGAGATATTGTCAATGCCCAATTGATAGATATTGTTAATGACCAACTGAGATTACAAAGAAAATTAGAGAACTGCATCAACTCATAGATTAATGCTCCATACATGTAAAGTTCAGAAGATTGCAAAAAAATTAACCTATCGCTACAAAGAACCATAATGTCAAAACTAGAGCTAGTGAAAGAGTTGAACCCCTTTGTTGCTTTTAGCTTATCTTAATATCACAATGTCATGTCACAAAGGTCAAATAATCATAGTAATCATTACAAAGTTATACTACACTAAATGCCACATTTGCTATCATCACCACATGTTTCTCTCCATTTTTCTTATGTCTACTGCTATATAGTACTAGTCACACGGATCAACATTTGGTATTGAATCTTGACCCTTTATTCCTTTCACTCGGATCATCAATGTATGGCCAGGATTACTTATTCAACAAACACATATATCCTTAAAGTAACACAAAGATCCATTGTGTAAAAGAGAGCCTCTCTCATTTATTATCCTTATATATCAAACACTTCTTCTACCCAAATACACCAAACACACTTTTTCATCAAGAGTTTCTTTATCTACCTCACATTACATTATTGATTTACCAAAAATTCCTCATTTTTACAACTCAGCAGAACAATTCTTGCAACATAACCACTAGTAGCTTCTTCATTTTCTTTAGCAAATATGTGTGTGTATCCTAGTATATGCATAATAGAACAGAAGTATAGTATTTGTGTGATGATTTGCTCAAAATTCAGATTTTGAGTGATTCTCCAATGGCCATTGATCATCAACAACAACAAGCTCGATCTCTATATGTACGTATGCTTTTAATAATTTGTGAATTCTTCTATAAATTTATCTTTAGTTTTTAACAAACTTCGTCCTTGTGGTTTGCAAACAAAGACACCTTTAGTTTTTTCAAGTTTCTCACGAATCATCCTAATATTTGTCAAAAGGTCCTTTTTGCCAATGATCGTTAGCATTTAATGTTTTGTCCTTTTGACCAATGGTCGTTAGAATAAAACGTTAACATTAACTTTCCCACCATCACCGCCCACCATACCCACCTACCACCATCACCACCCACCTACTATCCCCACCACCACAACCACCGCCTACCACTACCACCACTACCTATCACCCCCTACAACTACAACCACCAACACCTCCTACCTCCACCAACCACCCACCACCACCATCGGCCACCAAACACTGCTACACCGCTATCGCCCACAACTCCCTCCCTGGACTACCAACCATCGATGTGTGGGCGGTTGGTTGGTAGGTAGGCTTATGGCGGTTTTGTGGATCTGGCCAAAAGTGGTTTGGTCCAAAGATTGTTGGGCGGGTATATGAGAAGGTGAGACGAAGGATTGGGTCGATGAATTCGGTGTTGTTGTGTCGGGAGTAGGTACTGGTTTGGGTGGTGGGGCCATGAAAGTTGGGTATGTGAACCGGTTGCGAGTTACGTAAAAAATTAGTAAACTTAAAATCATAATTTGGTGGTATAGTTAGGGTTATTGAACTAAAAGGAAATGCCTCATCATCAAAACTAACATGTCAGGAAATAATGATTTTATTGGTTGACAAGTCAAGGCAATGATAACCACGAAGCAAGGTGAGGTATCCAAGAAAAACACATGCATTTGATCGAGGTTGAAACTAATGATCAATGTATATTTGAGGATAACAAAAGCACCTAAATACACGCAAATGATCATAGGTGGGTTGTTTATTATAAAGCTTGGTAAATGGTATTTCATTATTAATGGCAGTGGTGGGACGTATATTTAAAAGATGAGCCACCATGTTAAGTGCTTCGACCCAATACGAGCGAGGTATGTGTTCTTGAAAAAGGAGGGTACCAGTTATGTTATTAAGAGTACGTAATGTACATTCGGACTTCCCATTTTGTTGAGAAGTCTTGAGACAAGAAAACCGAAATTATATGCCACGTTGGTGAAAAAGTGTGTGGAAGCGGGTATTATCATACTCAACCCCATGGTCACATTGCAAAGCCTTTATATCGAGTTGATTGACATAAGCACGAAAGGAAGGCAAGAAAACTATCAAACAAAATTAGAGTTTTTAAACAAAGGGATTTACCCAAACATAATGAGAAAAAATGTCCAAAAAAAAACTTAGGTATTTAAATCCCTTTCACTCGGATGAGAGGATGTCCACAATCCGAGTGTGATAATTTTCAAACGACGCAAATTTCGACTATATAACTATAATTGAAAGATTGGTATGTTTACCCTATATTAACAAGATGCACACATATCAACTTACATTATGTTTTCTTTTCTCTTTACATATCTACATGTAGTGAAGCAAAGAAAATATCATAGAGCACTGACAGATGTCAAGATTTGTATCTGTTCAATCGCTCATCACTCATGTGATGTGATCTCCGAGCATTACTCGACTTTGCATGTTCAAGTTACTCTTTAGCATTCCACTCGCAAATCCCTGTGGACGACCCGGTCTTACCTAAAAAGATATTAATACATATGGTGGTTATACTTTTACCCATGTGTTTCAATCTAATAAATCGGTATTTTCAGTCTTATAAATTTAAAGCTTTCGAAACACATCACATATGTAGTCCCGCCTCGCTCAGTCTTTTATGCCAAACCTGCGTAAGACTTTCTCAACACTAGCTTTAAGCTCACTTGCCACTACATGTCCATCCAAAGAGTATAAATAATTATCCCTTCGTGTTCCAGATAAAACAACACTGGAACCATTAATCACCTTTACATTGCCCGACTACAATTTTACGGTATATCCCTCTTTTTCAAGAATTCTCAGCAATATCAAGTTTCTTTTCAATTCAGGAATATACTTAACACAAAACTTGACCCATATCTCAGATGTATCCACACCTTGCAAAGACCTCTGATCTTACACTCCTTGTTGTCACCTAATAGTACACTGCCCCCATCGCATTCTAGAAAATCAAAAAATATATCTAACCTAGGTGTCATGTGGTATGAACATCCTTAATCCATGATCCAATATAGCAGACCCTTTGCACTCATCACCATTATCACCTTATAATCATCATAAATCGAACCACTAGAGCTTGGATGATCATCTTTCTTAATGTAACCTGTTAACTTCTTGTGATTATTCTTCGTACGGTTTCTCTTCAAGTGATCATTTGATTGTAAAATATAGCACTTAAGGCTTCCACCTCGAGACTTCGATCTTGGCTTTCCCCTTAACTGGTATGAATCCCTACGATCAGTTCTTCCCCTCACATATAACCCTTCACCATCACCCCCCTTTGCCTTAGACCTTTCTTTGATTTCCTTTGAATTTAGTGTGGCCATCACGTCATCCAAAGCCAAAGATTCTCGTCCAAAGAGCAAGGTATCCACTAAGTGTTCGTATGATGCTGGTAAAGAAGTGAGTAATAATAAAAGAAGATCTGCATCCTTGAATTTTACCTCAATATTTGCTAAATCAAGAAAGATTTTGTTAAACTTATCTAAATGCTCAGAAATTTTTCGTCCAGCTAGCATGTTGAATGTATACAACTTTTTCTTTAGGTACAACTTGCTGGACAACGAATTTTTCATGTACAAAGTCTCGATCTTTGACCAAACCCCCGCTACAGTCGTCTCCTAAGTAACTTCTCTTAGAACCTTGTTACCTAAACACAAAATCAAGGCACTGTGAGCTTTCTGGTTTAGCTCAGCTTTCGTTTGAGCTTCCATGTCAATGGGTAAAACTTCCGCTTCACCTCCATGTTGAATTAATAAAGCACGCATCTTGATTCTCCATAACCTGAAATCACCAGTTCTATCGAATTTTTCTTTAATCCCTTTATTAATTTGCTAAACCTTGTGAAAAACCTCACAATCACAAATCAAAAAAGTCTCTTGTGCAAAAAACCCTTCAAATTATATAATGTTTTACTAAATAATAATAATCATATTTTACCTTATTATTATTTTCCAATAATAATAATATATAATACCCTTATATTATTATTGAATAAGAATACTATATCACTATATCAGCTTGTAGTTTTCCACCAGCAATAGTATTATAAAATAATTTAAAGTAACTTGACCTTCTTCTTCCACTGTATTTGGACGACAAAGAAAAAGAAAACACAGAACCGTCAATATTAAATAAACCAAAAACCGAATGAAACCTTGAATTTTCTTTATAACGTGTCGATAAGATTGACAACTTGAAAATCCAAGAACCTTTGAAGAACCCTTCACTGTTGATAAACTGATAACCTCGATAAACCAAAAACCCGAAAAATGAACTTCAAAGAACCCTTTACTGTCAAACCTTATGCTGCTCCTTCTTGATGTAGTTGAATCTGGTAGCACAAACAGAAACACAAATCTGCTCCTTCTAAACCTACTGAATCACCTTCTTAATCGATCTTAGATAACCGGACGGTTGCCAACCAAAGCTCTGATACCCGTGTTGGTATTCACGACCAACAACCCGGTTACTAGCACAGAACTTTGACCTCGAAGAAGAACATGACACACAATAATAACAGCTAATATGTTTAACAAAAAAAGTAGAAACCATGCACAAGATAATAACCCTAACCGAATGATTATTATTGGAGAAGAACAAGACCTTCCCTCCTCACCTTCTTATTATAGAGATGAAGGGGGGAACAAACTGACTCGAACATGCCCTAAGTCGGTTATGATAACAAATGGGTTGGGCATGAGAACAAACAAACCCAACGACCCTAAATCTATGTATTTATTTGACTAATAACTAAACACGACACTTAACCCCCTAGACTTCAACACAAGCTAAAATAAAGAGTAACATTTGGTAAGTAGTTAATAAAGGTCTTTTACGTAATTATGATTCCATTACAAGACGCAATGGAAAAAAACATGGGAACATCTAATGTAATAAAATGATGGTTCTTTGATTAATAAGTGATTACTGTAATGATCATTGCAATCCCATAATTGTAAAACAAACATAATTTTTACTTTTTATCATTTCCTACTTTTATTACATGTACCAAATGCTAACGTTAATATATGGGACTACTATTACACAGTTGGACGGGAGCTAGCTTTTGCAATCCTATTACGTAAAAAGATGCAAATTAAGGGAATACTGAAATTAAGCATTGATTGTACCGCTCATAGATCCAAGCAAACCGACCCACAATGTCATGGTCTTGAGGTAGACTATGAAATTAGTTTCTATTGGTAGATACATTTGTATGGTTATCTTTACATTTTTTTTTTCAAAAGTAAGTGCACCAACAAAAGATTTTAGCAAATGAAAAACTCATCTTTTTTGCAAACTGAAACTTTGTCATCCAACAACATACCCAAAATAAATGATAATCCAAAAACTAATGTCATTATTACTACTAACGATAATTTAACGCAAATGATCTTCAACCCGTCTATTTTTAAACATTGATTACATAAGACCATATTTCCATACCAATCATTAGCTTGTCATCATTAACACCATAGCACTTTCGTAACAGACTTTTCCTCAAGGATCAGCCAAAGTCTTAGCAAAACCATAGTTTAAAATGATTTTCTTTACTACTACTTGGTGAATGCAAAAAGGAAAAATGTACTATAATCGGACTTTGCTCAAAATTTAAATGCCTTTATCATTTATCACATTTCTTATCTCTTTGTGGTTGGCTTTTACATAGTTTTGTGTTTTGGTTGGTGGGGTTTGCGTTTTAGTCTGCCAAAAAGTCAGAAACCATGGTTACCCAAAAAAAGCTAAACTCTTTTCTGAGTTTTATAGTTATTGTCTCCTTTACATGATGTCATGTCATCGATCCACACTAGGCACTAAACAACCATCGATCACAGTCACATCATACGGATCACAATCTCCACCGTTCATTATCATTCTTTGATCCCCGACTACTACATTTAATTTTGCTACGTACTATTTCTCACAATTAATTAAATAGAAAACCTTACATCATACTAATAAAAAAGAAGCTTTTTTATTACTCCAAAAAATAGTTAAGTACAAAGGATGAGGGTGAATCTCACATCTCCGCCCGTTACATAGGCAAAACTACTTCTTTAAAGGAAGGTACACAAAGTGACTAGACTAAAAAAGAAACAAGAATAAACTATTTCTTTTTACGACCACGAACTGTGATATTGAAATTATCGCATATATCTTGAATCTTGTTAGAAATATCCTGGCCTTCATACATATCATCGTCGTATAGGTCAAAATCATAGTCATTATTCATATAAGATTCCTTCCATTGTTCCAACAGACTATTAGTACCATACCCATCCTTCTTTGTATCTAGAAAATTTTCCATGTCATTATCAACAGATGCAACTTCTTCCTCATTATCACGATCACCCGAAGAATCAACCTTTTTTAAAGGTTTACCGTCATCATCCACAAGGGTAACCTTCCCCTCAATAACAAGTCTTCCCTTTTATCAAAATTTTCAACCATATGGGTCGTACCAGTATTACTAGATTTCATATTCCAGAACGAGGATCTACTCGAATTGGCTTTTTACTAACCAAATTTTAAGTCCCAAAAAGGTACCCAAATAACATCATTTTCAAATCGAATTAAGCACATCAAATGAGTTTGAATTACTAACCTCTATTATAGGCTCCGCATCTTTATTCGTATTACCGCTAGTGTTGACATGTTCTTTTTAGAAACTATTTATACACTTGTTTGGCTGGTTTAAACCCACTTTAGAACTAACCGGAACACCTCTAGGAGTTTGGCTAGGCTTCTTCATGTTCTTCACCACATCCGAGTCAATATTCTTAGGACACCCATCCTGAACATGACTAAAACCCTTACAACACGCACATTTGGAGGTTTTCACTCACAAAAGAAGTTGCTTCCATCTAAATCGCAGACAGCTGAAAACACACTACTATAGTAAATACAATCCACAATGTATTCATTTGTCTTGATCACAATGTAAGAATTAGGTTACTAGCCCGCAACATATTTGAAATATGAAATTCCTACTACAATACGGCGCAATATATATATTAGATGCATATTAGTTTATAAGAAATTTTATGAACATGTACGATAAAATTGAAATTATGTCATCAAAACATTAAAAAGTCAAGACAACTTTTTTTTGGTAACTATGCTTTTCAACAAATTGCCGGACTAATCCACAGGGTTTGAACCTACCGCCACATAGACTCAAACCAGGTAAAGCTCTTCCCTCTTCAGGAGGTTGGCATGGCCACTTGGTAGACAATTTATAAGTAGTATGGAAAGCTATACTAAGAGAATTGCATCATTAATTAATAATTTTTTTATGAGAGAATTGCAAAAATGGTCCTTGTGATTTGGCCAAATTACATATTTGGCCAAATTGCACATTTGGTCCGTCAAATTACCAAATTACAAAAACAATTCGTATTTTGAAAGTTTTGATTCACTTTTGGTATTTGGTCGAACTAAAATGACTAAAATACCTCTCTTAACAGACAGTTTTTGTAAAAGAACGGAGGGGTATTTTAGTCATTTTAGTTCGACCAAAGACCAAAAGTGGAACCGAATCTTCAAAATATGGATTATTTTTGCAATTTTGAAATTCGACGAACCAAATCTGCAATTTGACCAAACCACAAGGACCATTTTTGCAATTTACTCATTTTTATTTTATAAACATATTCTCATTATGTATAAACCTCATAAAGCTTTATAAACATTATACATAATTCAAATGCATTTAATTATGACGAGATTTAGTATCATATACCTATTCATGTCACACAAGCATGAAGTGGTTCCTCACTATGCTTTATAAATTCTTGAACCTCCCAATATTTTTATTAACCTGTTTCATAAATTATTATAGTGGATATAAGTTGCGTAACTTAAATAGTGGAGATGTGCTCAAAATGTGTACTCTTTCTTTTTAATGCATCACATAACTCTTTATACTTCTCACACCCACCTTCATAAGTACTTTCAACCATACCTTTAACTACCCATAAACCTCATTTAATATATCTTTCAAACTCCACCATTTCACACACACATCTTTGCTCTAGTGAATATTTTATTTCGACCTTTATTTTTCGACGTACACAAGCAAAGAAGTCTTTGTGTCATTGGTTGAAACTAGTCGGGTACCCACGCATTGCGGCGACGGATACCCGTGTGATTTTATTTTCTGGCGAGATGGTTGAAGTGGGTTGTTACAAGTTTATAGATGGTTGAAATGGGATGTATTAATTTAGATATAGATGGTTGAAATGGGATGTACTATTTTAGAGGGTTGTTACGAATTTAAGAAAATTAATTTTTTAGATGTTACTTTTATTTGTGTGTGTTCGTAACAAGCTATTATTGTAATTTTTTAGATGTTACCTTTTTAAATTTCATTTTATAGTAATGTTTTTTGTCTTAAAATTTTTAAGACTATTATATTTAGAAGGTCCAATCCTTCATAAAGAAGTACATATAGGTGTTCTTGGAATTAAGGAGACAAAATCAAAGAATGACCAACTGAGATTACAAAGAAAATTAGAGAACTACATCAACTCATAGATTAATGCTCCATACATGTAAAGTTCAGAAGATTGCAAAAAAATTAACCTATCGCTACAAAGAACCATAATTTCAAAAGTAGACCTAGTGAAAGAGCTGATACCCTTTGTTGCTTTTAGCTTATCTTAATATCACAATGTCCACAAAGGTCAAATAATCATAGTAATCATTACAAAGTTTTACTACACTAAATGCCACATTTGCTATCATCACCACATGTTTCTCTCCATTTTTCTTATGTCTACTGCTATATAGTACTAGTCACACGGATCAACATTTGGTATTGAATCTTGACCATTTATTCCTTTTACTCGGATTATCAATGTATGGCCAGGATCACTTATTCAACAAACACATATATCCTTAAAGAAACACTAAGATCCATTGTGTAAAAGAGAGCCTCTCTCATTTATTATCCTTGTATATCAGACACTTATTTTCTCCAAATACACCAAACACACTTTTTCATCAAGAGTTTCTTTATCTACCTCACATTACATTATTGATTTACCATAATTCATCATTTTTACAACTTAGCACAACAATTCTTGCAACACAACCACTTTCTTTAGCAAATATGTATGTATATGCATAATAGAACAGAAGTAGAGTATTTGTGTGATGAATCAGCTCAAAATTTAGATTTTGAGTGACTCTCCAATGGCCATTGATCATCAACAACAACAAACTCGATCTCTATATTTACGTATGCTTTTAATAATTTGTGAATTCTTCTATAAATTTATCTTTAGTTTTTTACAAACTTCGTCCTTGTGGTTTGCAAACAAAGACACCTTTAGTTTTTTCAAGTTTCTCACGAATCATCCTAATATTTGTCAAAAGGTCCTTTTTGCCAACGATCGTTAGCATTTAATGTTTCGTCCTTTTGACCAATGGTCGTTAGCATAAAACGTTAACATTAACTTTCCCACCATCACCGCCCACCACTACCCACCTACCACCATCACCACCTACCTACCATCCCCACCACCACAACCACCGCCTATCACTACCACCACTACCTACCACCCCCCACAACCACAACCGCCAACACCTCCTACCTCCACCAACCGCCCACCACCACCATCGGCCACCAACACTGCCTACCACCCGCTATCGCCCACCACCCTCCCTGACTACCCACCATCGATGGTGGGCGGTTGGTGGTGGTAGGCTTATGGCGGTGTGGACTGGGCCAAAAGTGGTTTGGTCAAAGATTGTTGGGCGGCTATATGAGAAGGTGAGACGATGGATTGGGTCGATGAATTCGGCTGTTGTTGTGTCGGGGTACTAGGTTTGGGTGGTGGGCCATGAAAGTTGGGTATGTGAACCGGTTGCGAGTTACGTAAAAAATTAGTAAACTTAAAATCATAATTTGGTGGTATAGTTGGGGTTATTGAACTAAAAGGAAATGCCTCATCATCAAAACTAACATGTCAGGAAATAATGATTTTATTGGTTGACAAGTCAAGGCAATGATAACCACGAAGCAAGGTGAGGTATCCAAGAAAAACACATGCATTTGATCGAGGTTGAAGCTTATGATCAATGTATATTTGAGGATAACAAAAGCACCTAAATACACGTAAATGATCATAGGTGGGTTGTTTATTATAAAGCTTGGTAAATGGTATTTCATTATTAATGGCAGTGGTGGGAAGTATATTTAAAAGATGAGCCACCATGTTAAGTGCTTCGACCCAATACGAGCGAGGTATGTGTGCTTGAAAAAGGAGGGTACCAGTTATGTTATTAAGAGTACGTAATGTACGTTCGGACTTCCCATTTTGTTGAGAAGTCTTGAGACAAGAAAACCAAAATTATATGCCACGTTGGTGAAAAAGTGTGTGGAAGCGGGTATTATCATACTCAACCCATGGTCACATTGCAAAGCCTTTATATCGAGTTGATTGACATAAGCACGAAAAGCAAAAAAAGTATCAAACAAATTAGAGTTTTTAAACAAGGGATATACCCAAACATAATGAGAAAAATGGTCCAAAAAACAGCATAGTATTTAAATCCACTTTCACTCAGAGAGAGGATGTCCACAAATCCGAGTGGATAATTTCAAACCGACGCAAATTTTGACTAATAACTATAAAATGAAAGCTTGGTATGTTTACCTAATTAAGAAGCATAACACTTACATTTAGTTTTTGTTTTTTCATTTAAAAACAAGTAGATAAAAGCAAATATCATAGAGCACTTGACAAACTGTCAAGATTTGTTTCATGTTCAATCGCTCATCACAAGATGTTCACGAGATTACTACGACTTTGCATGTTCAAGTTACTCTTTAGCATTCCACTCAAACCTTATAGTTTACATATTTATATTAGCATTCCACTCGTTTACATTTAGTAAATGTAAATTTGATTGAAATAAATTAAGGAAATGTAATGTCTGCTGGGTTTGAGATGGTAAGGAAATGTAGTAATGTCGGCTAGGGATGAGACTGGAGTATTTGATAAGTCAATTATTTTCAACGTATATTTAGTGGTCATTTTCTTGTATCTTGTGCTTATGTATTATGAAGTCATGCCCCATGTTACCGTTCCGCTACGACACATTTTGAGGGGTGTGACATATAGTGAAACTTAGAATTAGGAAAAAGGGCGGGAACAGGTTATAATGTTTTGGGTCAAAACAAGTAATATTAGCCCCTTATCACCCATTTGACCTGTTTAGCTATACCTTCTCTCATAAATTGAGATAAAGCATAACTCAAGTTGCCCATACTTTTTTTGTAGACAAGTGTACACCTTTAACTAGATTAGTAATTTATAATGGTGCATAGTTGGGTAGTACGGAACTTAATCTCATGAAATAGGCAAGATAAGTTGTAACTCTATTCACTTGACTTAAAATAACTTAAATGTCTATTTCTTACTACTTCATTACATAAATTAAACGTCTATGACCCCCAATCGATGTTGGGTGTGATCGAGTGTCTTAGAAACCCTCCTGCAGCC
>BQNB010076026.1:0-29627 GCA_026074375.1 Tanacetum coccineum | reverse complement strand
GTTACAGAAACTAGGGGTTTGGGCTATGGTTTACCAAAACAGCTATAAAATGCTCAAATAAAGCTCAAATCTAAAAAGGAAAAACGATCTAGAAAGCTTATGATGTGTTTATTCTAAAAATGAAAAGAAATTAAAGCTTAAACTACTTTTATGCTACTTAAATTGATCATGAACTAAACAAACTCAAGAAATAAGCAAAGTAACACAAATTCCAAATGAGCTAGAAAATTTAATAAGCTAAACTAGACTCTGAAACTTAAAGAACTTATTAATATACTTATTATCCATCTAAATAAGCTATAAAATCTCGACTTAAAAGCTGAATTAACAAATTTAGACTTTACTTAAGTTCCTACTGATTTTGGAATTTTTCAGGTCTTTATGACTTTTGACAGCTAAATTAAACTAAGGAAATAAGCTAGAAATTGCAAATAAAGACTTAAAATGTATTAAGCTATATTAAAACTCGAGTCCTACAAAGTTTGATAAGCTAAATCCTAAAATTACTGAACTTAAAACTAAGCTAAAGGTAGCAGTACTAACTTGATAGTTAGTACTGGTAGTGTAAATTTCAGCAGTACTAACTTGAAGGTACTGCTGATGCGATTTGACTTTTAAGAATAAAATAAGCTATGAAATAAGCTAGAAAATGAAAACTAAAGCTAAATTCTTAATAAGCTAAAGCTAAACTTAATCCTGCTGAAATTAAAGCTAACAGTACTAACTTGGAAGTTAGTACTGGTAGTGCAAAGGTTCAGCAGTACTAACTAAGGTTAGTACTGCTAGTGTAACTTGACTTTTGAAAACAGCTTTTAAAGAGAAATCTAATGAACAAATGCTAAATACCAGATAAAAACTAGCTTAAAACAAACTTATCAATCATGATTAAACAACTGAATAAGTAATATTCTAAGATCTTAACTAATTAATCTAATATTTTTGGATTTTATGAATTTTTATGACAAAACTTAGTAACTAATGATCTATAACTTATTTAAGCAAAAACAGATGAAAACACATAACCAAATAGCACTAGAAGAGATATTTAAACACTAACAAGCAAAGAGAATAAGCAATTAAACAGATCTAAACATAGCAAGCAATAATTTCATTATTTAAAACTAGAATTTAAAGGAAAATGAAAGAGAGACTTACAAACTCCTCTAGCTCCTTAAACAAAAGGAACCAATAAAGGTCAGCTACAAGCTCTTCTAGCTTATGAATAAGCTTGAGTATAAGTCCTTGGGTTTCTTCCAGTTAAGATCCCCTTCCAAAAGCTCTAATACAATAGATCCATGTTAAGATTAAACTGATATATGGTTTAGAAAAAAAATAAGGTTAATACTGAATTTGAACAGCTCTATTTCAGCTTATAGACTGAAAGAGCTTAATATGAGCTTGACAGCTTAATGAGACAATATGGCTTATTAAGAGAGCTTATGACTATAAATGAGAGTTTAGAAAACGAGATTTAAAACATTAAAAACTGAATTTCATTAATTAAAGAAGCTGATTACATTACTTGGAAGAAAATTACGAATTTAAGCTAAAAATTAATAAAAACTAGATATGAAAAAGAGCCACACTAAAAATCGGATCCCCCTGGTGTGTGAGAATAAGGCCTATTTATAGTGCCAAGCTGAAGCTTCTAGGTCCTCTTGCCTTGCTCTCCAAACTTCAATCTCAACCAATCATTTCTCCAATCATTTGATCATCAATTGTAGTCGTTGGATCAAATTGTGGACACCTGAGGATTGCCAGGCTGGCATTCTTTGATGTGACATTTATGCTAGTTTTGTGAGTGAATTTAGCACAAAACCCACATAAACTTGTGCTTCTTTCATTGATGACGTGGCTCTTCTTGAGAGAAGGTTAATGAATCCGATTGATTTGAACCCTGTGGTTTGTGATGTAGAACCTCTTGAATTGACGTAAGCACCCTCTTCATTTTATTTGCCCTTGTTACCAATGGGGGTGGGAAATGAAGAAGACGAATGAATAGTAAATGGGTTTCCCGCCCCTTCTTTGACAGTTAAAACTGTTGAACTTTGGGGAGGTTTACACATTTGGCCCTTGTGTTTCTTTTTCTTCTTGTCCTGATTATAAAAGACTTTTCGATTATTGCAAAACTGTGCCTTGGGTTAGTTATGAGTGGAAAAGTGGCTTTGATTGGGCTTTGACTGGGCTTGACATTCTTGGCTTCGCTTTGTACTCTTTCTGATTTCTCGTAGTCCGTCATGCTTGTTTTTGACTGTATTCTTGGGATTTTTGACTTAATCCATACCTGCACACACAAAACACAAATACAAGCATATTTTTGCCATTTTTGGTCTGTTTTGGGTTTAATTGGGTTATTTTAGATACAAACGGATATGTGTATTTTACACTTATCAAAATTCCCCAAACTAAACGATTGTGTGTCCTCACGCAATATCACATGCCTTATAACCAAATATCTCCAAAATTCCCCAACCTAAACCTTTGAAAAGTAGCAAAGATTTTTGATTGAGAAATTTAAAAGATCACAAGTTATAAAACACCCGAATCCCCATTTTCAAAGATTTTTCTCTTTTTATGATTTTTCTTGATAATTAACTTCCTAACTACAACTTATTTGTGTTGACATAATGTATTGTTTTCATTACCTCATTGGTAACTTCATCATCCCCGATTTTTCACTTTTCCCATGCTAAGCTTAAAAACAAGATCATTGTTAATTACAAGTCATGACACTAATACTACTCATAAATACTAATTGTGTACTTACTTTTCCTCCCGCAAATCCTATTTTTGTATCTCAGGATTTTACTTAAGTCATATACCCGAAGGCTCTTTAAGACTTTTGTTTCGATACTTATTAATTCCAAAAATAAAGTGTACTGGTAAGAACGCAATAATTAGCTCCTAGCCCTTTTCAAAAGATCAAATGTAATCAAGATTAAAGTCCACATCGAGGCGACCAAAATTTGGCTTTTATTAGGCTACTTAAGCAAGGCACCATTCATGTCATATACCCTAAGGCTCTTTAAGACATGAATGGACCAATCTTATTTGCACCATATACCCTTAGGCTCTTTAAGGCACAAAACAAGACAAAAATTAAGCAACATTATTAAACCTCAGTCCTTTAAGGTAGGGTCAACAACATCAGCCACAGCCTCCGACAAGATATACAAACATATTTTGACTTTTGGATATATAAATTTAAAACTGGTCCTTTTATCTCGAATCACATCCGTTAGCGAGTCAACAAAGGTTATTCTGACTTATTATGACACCTAGGACCCCACCTCATATAAAACTCCAACATCGCCACAAGCCTCCGACAAGATGAAGTAATCTGGCCGAGATCCTTTATTTATTTTTATTTTTTATTTTTTAAAGACCAAGATTAAGTATTACCTGATGTTAACTAAATCCAAAATCGAACAAAGGACCTTAAGAAACGTTCTATTAACTAATATTAACCAAAAAACCATACAACTTTATTTAATAAACATTTATTAAATAAGATGTGAAACAAGCTATGGGAGAAAAAGAAGGCCCACACATTAATACATAGAGCTTGAAAGAAAACCAACTATTCTAAACGTTTAGCAACAGTGACTTATAAATAACACTATCATCTTCTTGATCTTATATCGCAAAAGAAATTCACCAAGTTACTTAGCCAATATAAAAGATCCAACTCGCATAATTAAGATCTACTGAGATTAGCAACAAGTCTTCATTTACTAAAGAATACAAGTCTAAAAGCAAGTTTGAAAGTCTACATGGAGACTAATCACAAACTATCATCATTAATTGTTAAGGATGAAAGCTAGAACTCAACACTTCAATCGGGTCGACGAAGAGATCCAATCGTTAGTATCTGAACCGCATGCGTGAAGCCTCGCGAAGCAGGTAGGTATTAAGTGTGCGATCTAAGCGACGAGGATTCTCACACGAGTGTGTACTTGGAAAGAGTATACTAGGGGACCACACAAGGTTGAGAGTGGGAGATTGATGAGACTACAACGACACGATGGTGTACTATGGGTTCTGGCGTAGGGGATTGGTTGCGTAGACGCAAATAAACTGACGGGCTACGAGGAGAACCTCTAACTCTCTCACAAACAACTTTCATCATACACGAATCACATCCGGCACCCCAAACTAAAACAAACATTGTCCCTCAATGTTTGAAAGTCCGGGACCTACGAAAATCTAAGCCAATTATGAAGTTAAGCAAAGTAAACGTTAATCGATAAGAGGAAAAGGATATGTATCTCCCAAACTAAATCACACAAAGGATGAAAGTTCGAGTAGAACGGGATAAATCAACCGGACACGAGAGACTTCAAAGAATTTGTTGGGAGAATCCTGCAAAAATCACAACAAACAAGCAACAAACATCGAGAAATCGGAGAGAGCAAGTCCTCTCTCAACACAACACATTAGATAAGAAAATAGAAATATAAGCATGGGGCGAACTCGCCCATGAAGCGGCTTGTTTTTGGTCACCGAGTCGCAAGCTCGACTCGATCCCTGAATTTAGTTGTCCTTAGGGAGAGCAAATAGAAACGTTCATTGAAACTGCCACTGGATTATGAAACGTGAGGATTCCGGGGTCAAAAACAAAATTCTCACTTCTATAGGAGAAAATGAAAGGTGATTCCTCGGTGTAAATGAAGTATGGAAGAAAATTCCAAATGATAAATGCGAAGGAATTGACATCTTCAACATTTAGAGGAAACGTCTTCTTACTTTGGTAGAAATTAAGCACAGCATTCTTCAAACATTCATCTGGTGGTTCTGCCGGAGGTAGAAGAAATGACGGTTCTTTGAAAACTAAAAGAGTCCCGGAGGAAATGTTCTCTTTTAACTTCTCCTTTAATGTTATAAGATTTTTATCATGAATGGCATGATAAACTAGTATACCTGGTTTGAATACTTTGTCCTCGTTTCCGAGAGAATTCAAGGTAACACTAGCCGACAACTCCGTGCAATTGAATTCTAGGCGTGTATCGGAATCTAACAAAGGATGTGGTAAAATACTTGATTCGGTGGTAGAGTCAAATGAAATGGGTAAGTCCTTTTTCAAATCTTTTGGTTTGGACAAATGATCATTAAAATCAATTGGATTATCAAAAGTGATTTGTATCGGCATGACAATGGTATGGATTTGAACATCACTTGAAATTTCATCTTCTTTTTCCTTGATTTCTTCAACTTCTTGAGGACGAGAAAGAATTTTTGGTTTCTTATGTAAATAAGTTGCCAAGATACAAATTATCTTTTTCCTAATCGCAATTCGAGTCATCATTTTCCACACAAATCGGACTAACGAGAAAAACATCGGTGTCTTCCATGAACAAACCTTCTCTCCGGTGAGAGTAGGGGAAGTAGGATTGCTACTTGAAACTTTAAAGATGGGAGGGAAGGTAAGATCAATTCCCGGTGGAATCGAATCTTTTTCAAGATAAGCTTCTAATTTACTTTCTTCCGGTGAAGTAAGTGTGGAGGAAGAAGAAGACTTAATCTCGACATCCTTATCGTTTTCTTCAAAGAGCGGATTCATGTTGCTAGATTTGAAACTATCATCGAATTCGAAAAGAGGATTTGAGATAATTCGAAACGTATCTTCTTGAAAGTCCTTTTTAAGAATGGAAACATCATTACCCGGTGGTAATGAGTTAGGAGGAGTGAATTCATCGGTGAATTCCTCGAGAGTAGAATCTCTAGTCTTCATCGGAGAAGAACTAGGAAAGGAATTATCGGATTGAATAGTGGGACTGCCACTATACATCTGAGCAAATAAGTCCTTAAAACCAATGTAATTCGGAACATTAAAAATATCAATCATGTTGATTGATTCAACTCTTTGATTACCATTAAGTTTCGATTTTTCACTTTGCATGTTCAACGTTAAACTTTCATTTCCATCACGAAGGATCAACTTTTCGTCGTAAACATCAATTAAAGCTCGTGCGGTTCGTAAAAATGGTCTTCCGAGAATTAAAGGAATTTGTTCGTCGGGAGCGTAATCAACAACTACGAAATCGGCTGGGTACGTAAACTTTCCTACTGATCAACACAATGCTTACAAATCCCATCCGTCGACAAAGTGACGGTTGGCTAACGTCGAGAGTCCATTTGGGTTTTATTCAGGTTGGAAAACCTAACCTATGAAAGACCGAAAGAGGCATTAAGTTTGATACTAGCTCTCCTAAATCGCTAAAACCTTGACATTACACTGTGAAAAATCACATGGTATGGTAAATCAGACAAATCTCCGAATTTCTTCGGTAATTTCTAATAATAACGGCACTACAATTTCACTCACGAGTATTAACAAGTTCTTCAAGTTTTTCCTTATTAGCGCAAAGATCCTTTAAGCATTTTTGTGTATTTCGGCTCATTAGAATCCATTGCATCCGCAGAAGAAAAATGAAATGAAGTTGTTTAAACAATTTACAAACTTTTGAAGTTGAACCTAATCTATTTCTTGCCTTTTTTCCACATTTCTTCTTTCCCGGGTAAGGAAGCTTAAGTCATATGTTTATGATTTTGACAATTCCCTCTTGATTCACTTTTGTTGGTTGTTTGAAATTTGTCTCTTGAACTTTTGGTTAGAGGGAGGTGGGACATGTTCCGTAGAACGTCTCCTACTACCACATCCGGATTAACAGAATGGAGAGCATAAGGAATTGATGGCCCCTTATAAGAAACTCGCTTCGTGATTGTTTATTGCTCTGCTTCGTTCCTTGGATTTGAATGGTATTGCTCGTAAAGTTACTTGAACTTGTAGCTTGATTGGATTGCCGAAAACATAATCTTGGTGCAAAGGCTTGTTAACAAACTTGTAACATTTGCCATTTGATTTTGCAAACCTTGATTTTGATTTTGCACATTCTTTAATACCGCATCGTTTGCTCTGACGTAGCTTTCAAAATCCGATTTCAAAACATTATTTGTTGGAGGTTGGTAAAGTAAAACTTGATTGGTTGGTGTTTGGTATGGTGGAGCTTGATAAATTTGATTTTGGTTGTTTGGACGGTTTTGATTAAAGTTTGTTCCACGGGGGGGGGGGCGGTTTTTGGTTGAAGTTGAGAATTGTTCCTTGATAATGGTTTTGGTTGTTTTGGGACATTTGTTGATTGAAACCCGGTGGCCTTTCATTGACTTGCAAATTGAAGGTGGTTTCTTTGGAGGAAATGCCAATGGACTGCAGTTTTTGAAATTATGGATATTGTCATGAAAAACGGGAAAATCGTTTCCCACCCTCGGTTAACGGACAATGGTAAAATTGTGATTTTGATCCACAAGTGAACATACTATCCTCAACTGCTTTGACTTGTGCGGATAGTAACAACTAAAGCTTTCATATTATTATCTATGGCTTCATCTTGATATTCCCATCTTATCTTTCGAGAGAATCGGCCTATTTGTTGCATATCGAAAGACTATTAGAATATGAAGAATTGAAAGAGGAGCATCGTACTCACTTCTTGATCATTAGCACGACTCTGGAGTAACGAACTTTTGACTTGCTTTCAATAATAGCTAAACCTTCTTGAGGCATTTTGTCTAAGAAATTGCCACCTGCTGCAGAATCTAAGGCATCTTGATCGTTTGAATTCAAAGAATTGTAAAAAGTATCGAGTTGTGGAGTTCCGAGAAGCCATAAATTTAGCGTGTCGCCAATCCAGTCCGTCCGAAACCCCTTCTTCCCCCCCCTCCCCCCTCCCCCCTCCACCCCCGACACCCACCCCCCCCCCACCCCGGTTACCTATAACCCACGAACCCAATCAACTAATCGTCATACGATAGGTTAAAAAGCTCCACAGACATGAACACAAATCGAACGTACGGTGGTTTTAGAAGGTGGGAAAACTTGGTTAACTGACAATAGCAACCCTGACGACCCCATTGAGCGAAAAGAACAAGGATTGTTCCTAGACAACCAAACTCTGGCAACACCGACTCGAGAAAAAAGAAAATCACAAGCATCACCGAGAGAGATCGTAACACATGATGTCAAAACGTTGAAGAGACCCTAATACAAATCGCAGGTGATTGTGACGATCAGTCAACCGCAAATATGTTGCATTGCACTAGATTGCTTAACGTATGTGCTTCAGCACGAACTTTGTAGCATTGATTGGTGGACACAATAGAAATCTTCATACCCTCGATGGTAGCTTGTAACACTTGGCCATTGTTCGATTGTCGGCCATTGGAACAACGTTTTCAACATTGTTCTTCGAATCAAATTTGTCAACAACCGAAGAGTTTGTTGTTGACTACACTACGAGATTTGCGAACGAGTGCGCATAAAAAGGAAAACTAACAATTTAAACAAGCAAAACTTTACACTAAAAATATATATAAATAAATAAATATAATAATATATATAATATATATATATACTATATATAAAATAAAAATATCAATATATGTATGAATTTTTAACGTATTACACGAAAGATACTTACACCAAATAATCAACTACTTCACGGTAGCTCTCGAAAATGCTCTTTCAAGTGACCCTACTTGGTAGTGACACAAAAGGCAAAGTGTTAAATCTTTGATTACGTTTGGGAATAAAAAAAAAAAAAACAATTGCAAGTTCACCGAAAATTGAAATGAAAATTATCCTCAAAAGAAGAAATTATTGTTGGTGTTCGATACCAACTTGTGTATTTTCTTCTTTTTTTTTAAAGGACAATTTTGTTTATGATTTTTTGATTTTTTATTTTTTTAAATCTTTTTACTTATACTAAAAGCAAAATGAAAAAATTTTTTAACTTTTTATATTTTATAATTTTTTTTTTTGAATTTTTGAATTTTAAAAACAAAAATGAAACTTTCGAGGACGAAAGGATCTTCAAACCAAATCAACAAACAAAATCGTAAGAATCTTAACACTAATCCCCGGCAACGGCGCCAAAAACTGATTCGCAAGTTTTATACACGTAAGATATATATAAAATATAATACTTTTAAAAGAGTGAATATGAAGAATTACCAGGTTACCCTTGATAAAATTCACTCTCCAAAATATATAATATAAAATAAAATACGTAAAAAAAACCGGCAAGGTATGATCACCCCGGGTTCGTTATCCCCAATGCTAGTAAAATGAACCACGTTTCAGTTCGTATCCTGATTTAAATGGAACAAATGTTTATTTGGATAAGCTATTACTACTAATTAAAAAGCAACAAATAATGACAATTAGGCAAATAGAACAAGATTATAAATCCTTAAAAATGTAAACTAAAGATTTTACTAGATAAAGAAAAAGTGCCGAAAATTGTTAAAAATAAAAGCCCTAATTTTTATCTTTTTATAAAAGTTTAATTAAACTAATTAAAACTTAAACCTAATTATTAATTAAAACTTAATAAACTAATTAAAAACTTAACTAATGGACTAATGGTGCAAAGACCTAAGAAACTAACGGGGGCACTAACAAACTAACGGAGGGACTAACTGAAAAACAATGAAAATCGAAAAGTTACACTTTCTACCCTAAGAATCTATCCCGACAACAAACTAAGTCCAATAAGCATTCGAAATTTTAAAGAGCTTAAAATGAAAAACTCAAAGAAGCAAAGTTGTAAAGGAAGCTAGGGAGAACAACTTTAACAAAAGCACTATAGTCTGAAACTCAAAGAAAAGCTCTAAAAAGAGCTTATTAATAAGCTGCTACAGAAACTAAGGGTTTGGGCTAAGTTTTACTAAAACAGCTATAAAATGATCAAATAAAGCTTAAATCTAAAAAGGAAAAGTGATCTAGAAAGCTTATGATGTGCTTAATTTGAAAATGAAAAGAAATTAAAGCTTAAACTACTTTAATGCTACTGAAATCGATCATGAAATAAGCAAACTCAGGAAATAAGCAAAGTAACACAAAATCCAAGTAAGCTAAGAACCTTAATAAGCTAAACTAGACTCTGAAACTTAAAGGACTTATCAAACTACTTATTATTCATCTAAATAAGCTATAAAATCTAGACTTAAAAGCTGAATTAACAAATTTAGACTCTACTTAAGTTCCTACTGTTTTTTAGAAATTTTCAGATTTGACAGCTAAATTAAACTAAGTAAATAAGCTAGAAATTGCAAATTAAGACTTAAACCGTATTAAGCTATATTAAAACTCAAATCCTACTGAATTTGATAAGCTAAATCTTAAAATTACTTAACTAAACTAAGCTAAGAACACAGCAGTACTAACTGAGGTTAGTACTGCTAGTGTAAATATTCAGCAGTACTTTCAAGAGAAAGTACTGCTAGTGTAACTTGACTTTTGAAAACAAAATAAGCAATGAAATAAGCTAGAAAATGAAAACTAAAACTGATTTTAAGTTAAGCTACAACTAAATTTAATACTACTTGAATTCCTAGCTTAAATCTGAGCTAGCAGTACTAACTGATGAAAGCAGTACTAACTTGGAAGTTAGTAACTGGACAGTAAACGGCTCAGCATAATAACTAATTTAATACTGCTAGTGCAAATTAAGAGTGCACTAAACCAAACACTCCTTTATCATTTTGACAGGACTGAGAAAAGCTTTTTAAGAGAAATTTAATGAACAAGCACTAAATACCAGATAAAAACTAGCTTAAAACAAACTTAACAATCATGATTAAACAACTGAATAAGCAAAATTCTAAGATCTTAACTAATTAAACTAATATTTTTGGATTTTATGAGTTTTTATGACAGAAATGAGTAACTAATGATCTATAACTACTTAAGCAAAACAATAAACATTATAACTAATAACACTAACAAGAGATATTTAAACACTAATAAGCAAAGAGAATAAGCAAATAAGCAATATTAAACATATAAGCTATAACTAAACTATTTAAACTGAAATTAGAGACTAATGAAAAGAGAAACTTACTTGATCCTTTAGCTAAACAAAAGGAACCAATTAAGGCAGCTACAAGCTCCTTAGCTTATTAATAAGCTAAGGTATAAGTCCTTGGGATCTCTTCCAAGTTAAGATCCCTTCAAAAGCTTAAATACCCATAAGAACCATGAAGTTTAAACTAATAAATGGTTTAGGTGAAATAAATACTGAATTCAAACAGCCTCTATTACAGCTATCACTGAAAGAGCTTATATATGCGCTTATTGAGAACATTAGCTTATTAAGAGAGCTTATGACTATAAAATGAAGCAATATAAAAACGAGATTTTAAAACACTAAAGACTGAATTTCATTAATTAAAATAAACTGATTACATTACTTGGAAGAGGAAAATTACATTTAAGAAATAAAATACGAATTACTAAAAATTACATAAAAACTAGATTAAAAAGAAGACTAAAAAATTACGATCCCCTGTGTGTGTGAGAATGAGGCCTATTTATAGTGCCAAGCTGAAGCTTCTAGGACCTCTTGCCTTGCTCTCCAAACCTTCAATCTCTGCCATTCATTTCTTCAATCATTTGATCTATGTTGTGGGACGTTGGATCAATTTGTGGACACCTGAGGATTGCCAGGCTGGCATTCTTTGATGTGACGTTTGTGTTAGTTTTGTGAGTGATTTAGCACAAAAACCCACATAAACTTGTGCTTCTTTAATTGTTGACGTGGCTCTTCTTTAATGAATCCTTTGATAAAGACTGATTTGACCCTGGGTTTGTGATGTAGACCTCTTGAATTGACTTAAGCACCCTCTAATTTTGATTTGCCCCTTGTTTTACCATGGGGGTGAAATGAAGAAGACGATGAATAGTAAATGTGTTTCCCGCCCCTTCTTTGACAGTTAAAACTGTTGAACTTTGGGAAGGTTTACACATTTGGCCCTTGTGTTCTTTTTCTTCTTTCCTTGATTATAAAAGGACTTTCGATTATTGCAAAACTGGCCCTTGTGGTTAGTTATGAGTGGAAAGTGGGCTTTGGATTGGGCTTTGACTGGGGCTTGACATTCTTGGCTTCGGCTTTGTACTCTTCTGATTCTCGTGTCCGTGCTTGCTTGTTCTTGACTGTTTTCTTGTGATTTTTGACTTATCCATACCTGCATACACAAAACACAAATACAAGCATATTTTTGCCATTTTTGGTCTGTTTTGGGTTTAATTGGGTTATTTTATGTACAAACGGATATGTGTATTTTACACCTATCAAAATTCCCCAAACTAAACGATTGTGTGTCCTCACGCAATATCACATGCCTTATAACCAAATACCTCGAAAATTCCCCAAACTAAACCTTTGAAAAGTAGCAAAGATTTTTGATTGAGAAAATTAAAAGATCACAAGTTATAAAACACCCGAGACTATAACAACATACTACTGCTGGTTCAACATGGTGCTAAGTCTAAAGGGTAAAGACTTAGTGCTGGCTTAAGAGAAAGATTAAAGAAAATAGTCCCTAAGTCTTTAGTACTGTTTAGTAGTATAGTTAAGTACTCCGCCGAGTAAACATTGTTAGTACTTGTTAGTATAGTTAGAATAAGTTAGAGCTCTGCTATCAATAATAGATTAGTGTTGTTAGTAGATATGCAGAGTTAAATTAAGAATAGATATGCATTAATCTCACCCGAGTTTGGAGAAAATAGGCGAAGAGCGGTTTTGTAAACCCATTCGGGTTTTTTCTTGGTGAATAAAAGGAACTCCAAGGCATACGTTAATAAGATATAAATCAATAGAGAACAAATTAGCAATTATAGCTTGTAAACAAATTACGAATCAAGTTCTAATATAAAGGTGTGTCATGATAAAGATCTCTTGTGTTTTGTTACTAACTGTTCTTCATATCATTGTTGATTAGTTTCCACATAATCAATTAGTGTTCAATAAGCATGCTTCATATAGTGTTTGCTTTGGATTCATATAAGTAATAAACCCTTTGCAAGCTACAGGATTCAAAGGTATCTATTTCAATAAGGATACCAAACAAGTGGTAACAGAACTGTGTGTAAACTCTGAATAAAAAACTTCCATTATTGAAGCATATTACAATCAAACCAGGAAGAGACATATCAAGACTCACCGTGCCACCAACTATAACAACAAATAGAAATTCCATCATCAAGAAGGGAGAATAATGCTATTTGGAGCAATAAATGCGACAATATATCAGTGGCTGCCTACACAATCAAAACCGATGGGGATATAATTGTTGATAGAGATCACCAAGAAGAGACTAGTCACCACAGGAAACAATCTGGTCCACCTGCTCCTAATAACAAACACTAACTGCCAAAAGGAATCAAACAAAAAGATTAAGAGCATCTGCTTTTAGTAATACCTATGAATATCTACTTAAGTTTCAAAATTTCCAGATGCTAAATATCTCTAGGAGCTACAATCAAATCAATGTGGCTTTGGAGGACATGTGAGAATCCAAAAAGATAAGAGGAATGTATTTAATACATCAGTTTAGAAAAATTTAACCACTGCAGAACCAAATGGAAAGACAGGATAAGGCTTAAGATAGGTGTCCAAAAACCATAAGTCCATTGGAAGTTCCAATGCTGCTCCAGTATCAAAGGAAGATATCACCAAAAGTTTCTAAGAAGTCTTCCTCCTTCAAGGAGTCAAATTTCTTAATACATGAGAACATAAGCCAGACATAGACCATACTGCTATTGTGATCACAACAACAACCTTAGGGTCAATTAAAATGAGATGAAAAGGTCTATTTAAGTTCCACATTAATTCTCAGGAACATAGCTTTTCTTTCTTCTGATAATACCAAGTAGCACTAATTAAGGTTAGTTACTGGAAACGCCAGGGAAATTTTGGAGTTAATACTGCTGGAGGAACTAGTTCAGCAAGTCAGGTTCATCTCCTCCAGGGTGCGATGAAGTAGTAAGCTCTTTCCTTTGCCAACAACAGACAACGATGTCCTCCACTTGATATGACATTTGCAGCAGATTGATCAAGATGACTTGGAAGAATTGGATATTAGATAGCAAGTAGCCATGTTGACTGTTAGGGTGCAGAGATTCATTCAGAAGACAGGAAGGAACTTGGATTTCAAAGGAAAACAACCTGTTACCTTTGATAAGTCAAATGTTGAATGATGCTAAACTATCACAGAAAGGGCAACTTGCCAAAGGAAATGCAAATCAGGATAGAACCAAGGGAAAAATCTTATGGTGATAATGGCAAAAGTAAAGCAACAACAAATGAACACATCACAAGCAATTGGTGTCCAAAGAAGCACAAGATGGAAGTCCAATACTTCGGCTATATATATAGAGCTTCTTGTAAATCATCACGATCTATCTTAGTTAGTTAGTTAGTTTTTAATTAAATTCAGTTTTTAAACTTAGCTTATTTCAAGTCATTTACAGTTTTTACTTCCAAGCTTTGTAACACTTTCAAGTTTTAATGCAAGTTTGAAGTTTTTTTTAAGTCAATTTACAATAACAGTGTTAAGTTTCTTAAGCATATTGTTTTGTGTTCAAAAAGCTCTCACCACAGCTTACTGATAAGCTGTTTTCATCAAGTAAAAATAAAAAGTTAAGTAGTTAAGAGAAAGTCATAAGTATCACTCTCAAATACACCACAGCTTATGTTTTGGATGATAAGCCAGTTCTGGATGGGCTTATGGACTCTCACTAGCTTGTTTTATACAAGCTAGAGCTTGTAGATTCATTGTTTGACCCTGTTTTGAGCAAGGGTTTTGTAAGTTTCTCTTTTTCTTGTTTTTCTTATTGATTGTAGAACTGCTTATTTGTGCTTTATCTGTATGTTTAGTGCTTATTTTTAGTTTATACTTGTCTGAGACTTATTCATGCTTATTTTAAGTTGCGTTTTATGGATTGTAAAATTGCTTTATAAGTGTTTACTTTGTTATTGGATCAATTGTTTTTAATATGTTTAAAATAAAAAATGATTTTTGGAAAAAGTTAAGGCTGTTTTGACAAGCAAGTACTAACTCTAAAGTTAGTACTGCTTTGTTCATTTTTAGAACAGCATTAACTTAACACTACAGTACTAATAAAAGTTAGTACTGCTAGTCATTTTGGAATTTCAAAGATAACAGTAATTAACTTACCCTAACAGTATTACTTTACAATAGCAGTTTGAAATTACACTAGCCGTACGAATACTTAAGTTAGTACTGTTAGTTAAAAACTCTTAGATACTGTTTGTTTCCTTTTAGCTTTATCAGCTTATTATTTTAGCTTGTTTAGATTTCTTAGCTTTTTTTTTAAAGTAGGATTAAACCGTTTTCCTTAGCTGGTTTGCTTATTTAAACTTATATTCCTTTGAAAGTATTCTCAATTAGTTTATCAGTTTAGTTTTCTAGCTCATTTACTCATGTTAGTGTATTCTTGTTGCTTATTCTTATTACTAAGTGATTATTAAGGTTAGGTGAACTTCTGTTTTAGCTTGTTTGCTTATTTATTAATTCTTTAAGTCTTGTTAGCCTAGAATAGTACTAAATCCAAGTTAGTGTCTGGTAGTTAAAACTGTTCTCTAATGTTAGTACTGTTGTTAGTACTGTTGTGTTAATCTTGTTTAATTTAGCTTATTGCTTTCTTGTATTTTGCTTATTTAGAGTTAGTTTAGCTTATTTTGATTTGTCTTAAGTTTATTTAAGCTTATTTGTGCCTTAGTATAAAAGTTTTAAGTGTTTTTGTCATTCCTAGTTTTGATTCTTGTTCTAGCTTATTCTCTTTGCTATTTTTATGTGCTTTTGCTTATTATCATCAGTTTTAGTGCCCATTCATATTCGCATTCCCTTGTGGTACATTCAGAATTCCATATAATCATCGTCTTTGCGATTTGCCATTTCAGCCTGTTGGGGGGGGGGGGGGGGGGGAACAATTTATTAAACGACACCGGAGACACCTATATGCTTCCGGTTTTCTTGATCTCGCGGGTTCTGATCCTTTTTGTGTATTTATATTTCTATTTACTTATTGACACATAAAAAGAAGGGTTGGTTCGCGCGTAGTCACTAGGCCTGTTAGTACTGCTAGGAAATTTGCCCCAAAAATAGCACAAACTGGTAGTGCTATTAGACCAATTTACCCAAGAATGGACAATATAAGACCAAAAGCCTCATATTCACCAATCAAAAGGTCTTACTACACAAAACCAGCTTTTAGACCCAAAGACTTAAAACAAGATGTTAAAACCTCTGGGTTAAAAATATGACTACTGCTGGGACAAGAGCAGTAGTTAATATTGGTAAGGGTAAGATGGATAATGACCTTAAGAACTCAAGGTAGGTTTGGATGCCCAAGGGAATTTACATGGATCATGTTTCCAAAGAAAAAGAATCTTTCATACTCAAAAAGTTTGAGTATGTTGACCCAAAAAGGATATCCAAGTTTGTAATGACTTGGGTCCCTAAGAGATACTAATTTTACTTACTTATTGTGCAGGGCAATACAGAAAGCATTCTACAAGATCATGCAGTGGTATCAGTAAGAGATTAGTGCATTGAATATTAGAATCAAGAGATTGGAAAAGAAGTGCAAGCCAAGCATCTCCCACCATAGGGCATGGTTAAAGAGTGTGCAAAGATTATCCATGAAGAAGAGATTTGGAAAGAAGGAGTCTATTTTCAAACAAGGGAGGAAAAAATCCAAACCTAAATCAACTTTGGATGACAGTACTATCTTTGATGATCAAGATGCAGATCATGGTATAGAGTACAAGGAAACTGAGGAAGCTATGGATGAGGGGAGGCAAAGTGGTAAAACTAAGGAGGTTAAGTTGACTGATGATACAGAAGTTGTTGAAGACAAGGGCAGGGTGATAAAGGAGGAAATGCTTGACAGAACTTAGTTAGTACTTGCTTAGACCAGAAGTTTAGTAACTGGTAGCACACAGATATTGATGCTGCTAGGCAAGAAGATAGTGTTGTTGAGCCTAGAACTCCTTGGTATGTGCTTAATTACACATACCTTTTACCTTTAAAAACGAGCTAAAATAACCAAAAACGGACTCAAAATGCCAAATATATGCTTGTTTTGCTAATTGTGTTGTGCAGGAACGGATATCTCACAAAAAGATGAAAAACCAAGCAAAAAGCGACAAAACCGGACACGGGATGGAAAAGTGTGTGAAGACGAAGCCCATCAAAGTCAAAGTCAATTCCGAGAAGAAAAGCAAAGAAAACATATAACTTGATGGGTCCAAAATGACAAACCCCTAAGTTATATTTTAAGGAAACATAAGGCTAGGGGCTGTGTTTATGCAATTTGGGATAAACTTCAATTCTATTAATGAAAGAAAGGGGAAAAAAGGAATGAAAAGAAGAAAGATGTGGAGGGGCCTCTTTCTTGTACACAAAACCCAAACCATACCACTTAATCATTTCACCTCCCTCTGTCACAACCAATTGTATAAACCCTTTTTTTCTTTTCCAACCTTCCCGCCAATACCAGCCAGCCAGCACCCTGTTTTGCTCCCATACTTCTCCCCTGCAAAATCACTCAACACCCTACCAAAATCATTTCATCCACCCTACTATTTCCCCCCAGCTGTATAAAGTCCATGTTGGCAATCCCTTCCATTCACCAAAAGCATTTCCGATGGTGGTGATTGTCTCCAAAGAGGCTCAAAAGAAATCAAAGGCTAGGATTTGCTCTAGATTCACCTCACACAACTAGCACACTTGGTTTTATCTCTCCAAAGAAGCACAAGATGCAAGTCCAAGACTTCGGCTATAAACAGAGCTTTTTGTAAGCCTTTGAGGCATCTAGTTTTAGTTTTTTTAGTAACTAATTAGTTTTTAATCTTAAGTGTAATTTCAAAAGTCATTTACCAGCTTTACTTTCAGGCTTTGTAACTCCTTTCAGTTTTATGTAAGATGAGTTTTTAAGGAATAATCTACAATTCAAGTGTTAAGTTTCTTATTATATTGTTTTGTGGTTTCAAAAAAGCTTTATCAGTACAGGCTTATTTATAAGCTGTTTTATTAAGTAAAACTAAAAAAAGTTAAAGTAGTTAAGAGAAAAAAAATATACCACAAAAATCACTCTCAAATTCACCACATCTTTTTTATTGGATGATAAAGCCAGTTTATGGATAGGCTTATGGCTCTCAATACGCTTGTTCTATGCAAGCTAGAGCTTGTAGATTCATTGTTTGACCTGTTTATGAGCAAGTGTAGTAAGTCTCTCTATTTCTTAACTATACTTGTCTATTGCAGAATGCTAGGTTTATTTAATACAAATGTTGGTTTTAGTTTTACTGCTAGACTAATTCAGGCCTATTAAAGTCTTATTATGATTGAAAATTGCTTATAAGTGTTTTTTTACTTTGTTATTTGATTAATCGGTTTTAATTAGTTTTGAATAAAAAGATTTTTGGAAATGTTAAAGGCTGTTTTGAACAAGCAGTACTAACCCCAAGTTAGTACTGCTAGTTCATTTTAGGGACAGTACTAACTTAACACTACCAGTACTAACTCCAAGTTAGTACTGTTAGTCTTAACTGTTAGTACTGGTAGTTCATTTTAACATATCAGCTTATTATTTATACTTATGTGAGATTTCTTTAGCTTTTTAGAGTAGATTAAGCCTATTTTAGTTTACTGTTTTCAGTAGAACTTATTTGCTAGGAGTAAGCTTATTTAAACTTATTTGTCTTTTCAAAATAATTTTAAGAGTTAATCAGTTTTAGTTTTCTAGCTTATTTATCATTATAGTCTATTCTGGGTACTTATTCTTATGCTTAAGTGCTTATTTTGGGTAGTTAACCTTTTGTTTTAGCTTATTTGCTTATTTCCTGTTTAAATTGTGTTTTGTTAAGGCTAACAGTACTAACCTATAACTAGCAGTACTAACTCTAAGTTAGTACTGGTAGATAGTACTGGTAGTTAATACTGGTAGTACTGTTGTTTGTACTGTTGTGTTTCTCTTGTTTTAATTTAGCTTAATTGCATGCTTAATTTGCTTATTTAGATTTAGATTAGCTTATTTGTCTGTCTTAAGCTTATTAGAGCTTATTTGTGCCTTAGTGTAAAAGTTTTTGGTGTTTTGCCTTTGCTAGCTTTAATTCAATTTCCAGCTTATGTTCTTTGTTTAAATTTTATGTGCATTTACTTTCAGTTTTAATTCCCAATCATTCCTTGTTACATTCAAACACCAATCATCAATCGTCTCTCGATTTTCCATTCCAGCCTCGTTGGGACATAACGACCCGGGAACACTCTATACTGCTTCCGGTTTCATTGATTTCGCGGATCCTGATCCTTTGTTGTTGTATTTATATTATATATAGATAGAAATTAGAGGGGTGAGTTCGCGCAAGTCAAAGACCATTTTTTTAGAAGAAACTAAACCTGGGTTTCTTGGTAGCGGTTTGAACAAGAAAAAAACCAGATCTGTTTTTTAAGGAAAAGTACGACAGTGACATGTGGCGGTTTAACCACCTTGGCAGTTTGCCATGGCGGTTTGACCACCATAACGGTTTACCGTGGCGGTTTGGTCACCATAACAGTTTAATACACATGTGTAGCGGTTTGAAGATTTCTCTTGGCCCACACTAAACGTAACTCTGTCCATTTCTCCTATTGGTAGCGGTTTGGATAATGGTGGCGGTTTGGTTACTCATGGCGGTTTGGTGGAACCACAACCTAACCCGAGTCAACTCGGTATTTATTGAGTTGACCCGGTCCACATCTCCTCTCATCCACAACAAGACTCGAACACAAAAACAGATAAAGATCTCAGTATCATTTTTTCTTGTATCCCAATTACGTAACGACCATCAACTGATCAAGAACACAAAATGATATCATCATAGATCTATGTACAGGTTCGAAACCCTCCTTTAATTTTCAAAAATAAAGAAAGATTTATAACAACTATGTTATAATCTTTCTATGATTCGTTGGAAAACAAGAACAAATAAATACAACCTACCCGAGACCTTATGCAAGATCTTGAAGATCCAACTTTCTTGTTCTTCATAGGTTTGAGATACCATTGGTATTCTTGGTCTTATATTATTTGTGTTGTTTGAACCATACGCAGAAGGCATGTGATGGACTTGGCTAAAGATTTGAGTTGATTAAAGAGGATGTGTCTGCAGTTTGTTGGGATCTGAGATTTGATGATTACAAAATTACATATGCTTATATAAAGATAAATGAAACAAGAAGGACTTAATATGATATGTTGGACTTTGACTAAAACATTAATGATGATTGGAAGTTACAAAATCAACATTATGATATGTTTGACTAAGGTTTTCTTGTAAACCCTAGCCTCTCTAGTATATAAAGAGAGGTAGGGTGAATAGTTTGATTATCCATCATAGTTAGATCTCTCCCAATGAGAGTCTAATAGTTAGTTTATGTAATAGTTAGTAGTTAGTTTATAGACGTGTTATAGTCGTCTATATGTATTAGTAGCCTCAAGGATCATAGGATCCATGTTACAGTTAGGTAACGTACTAATAATATTGAGGCATGAACGTTCGGTTAAAACCTTGTTTAATAACTTATTGTTCTTTAATTTCCGCTGCGTATATAAGTTATTTGTAAAACATATCCTAGATGGGCTAAACGATCTTATCAATTGGTATCAGAGCCTGGTGGCTCTCGATCTAGGATTACAAGGTTTTTGAAGAAACCCTAAAACCCTAAATTTCAAGAAACCGATTTGTGGTAAAAGTTTTATGGGGTTTTGGAGTTAAATTGCTATAACAATCTTTATGATCGTCCTCTCTACCTTTTTGGTATGCAATACGATCTTCAAGTATTGTTATTATTCAAGGGTTTCTTGGTATAATTGATTTATGATGATGGTTTTAGATCTCGGATGGAACTGTTATTCACAACAGTTTATTCTTATTGATTTATGGCTCATTTTGGATTTATTGAAGAGGTGATTACGAAGAAAATTGAATATTGCTTATTTGATGTTTAGTTGAGTTTCACAGATGCGTGTTCTTATCATACCTTTTAGCAGGAGGTAACTTGTTTGTTTTGTATGGTGACGAAGACTTGCAAAATCTAGGAATGTGTGATTTTTCTTAAGGTGCTCAATGCTCACATTCGCTATCACTTGAAGGAGTTACGTTATTGTGCTCAGTGTCTCATTATAGAGAATGAGGATTTTGTCAAGAGATCGCGGTCTGCTTATACATTAGGAGTATGAGTTCAACGTCGTGGATAGTACAAGATATAAGACACAAGTTTGGGAGATTCTACTTCTTCATCAAATTCGTTATACTCTATTTTCTTCATCAGTGATCACTACATAGAGCCTACTGAGTTCGAGATTCAAGAGATGGTTAGCATACTTTCAGGGGAAGCTTATTGATTAAATGTTTAACCATCTGCAGGTTGCATATCTACTGAAGACCCCTACTTGATTATAACAAAAAGGGGAAGAGGTTTCGTTTCATTCGTATATTAACTTCAGGGGAAGTTCGTGCTTATTGGGTTTTGTCATTATCAACTAGGGGAAGATTGTTGGGAATTATATTTTGAGTTGATAAGACAAAACACGAATGAAACAAGATGGAAACATGAAGGACCAAAGTTGTAGTCAAAGAATACTACAAAAGATAAGAATTCAGTTGACTATGATGGGAGAAGGATATATAATGTGACTGCGTTTAATTAGGGTGAATGAAGATTAGGTATTTTTGTTCTCTCTCCTTTATACCGTGTAATTAAGGTTACTAATTTTTGTTTGGATCGGATACTACTTAATTGGAATGGGCCGATATAGAGTGATGATGGACTTGGGCTAAGAATATGCAATAACCGAAATTAGGCCTTTTTTCTTACATGATCATTTCATTTTTGGACTAAGTTTTTTTTGGTGATTACTAGTTGGTTCGTGTAGATGGTTTAAGGTCTCTTCACATTTACCTTGGGCTGAAATTGTTAATAATTTCATTTTGAGTTAGATACAGATCATGGTGTTGGACTGATGGCATACATAGTTGGTGATAGATTTTGTTAATTGGGTTGATACGCATGATGTTATTGGATTAAACCAGGTAATAAAACACTATCATGACAAATTGAACTAGACAATGTTTCTTAGTTGATGACAATTCAAAAATAATATTTGTCCTAGTTCAATAACATTCTCGAATAACAACACAACAAACACGATACATAACGCTAAAACGATCATGAAAAGATTCAATAAATGACAAACGGCTAAGGATTCGGATTACGATGACAAGAGATCACGAAGTAGACTTGGTATCCTTTATTTGAGATTGAAGTTGGGTTTCACGAAGGCGTCTACTTATTTCATCATCGAGACTTCCTTCTATTTTCAACCCCTTTTCTTTAAACCCAATCTATCGATTGATGACTTGCTTGAACGTATACAGCAGATGATTAAGACTTGGATTATCTAGTTATTTGTCACACCCCGCCAAGGCGGAATTGTAAGGCATGATCAATAGGCATCATCATAACACAAGGCGTCAAAATAGAGAAATACTAAATGAATTAAAATCCAATATATAAAAGACAAAAAGTGTCATGATAACACCTTCAACATTTATCATTCAAATTCATATAGTGCAACCAATCAAGACAAAATAAATGAACATAGATTCCGCAATGCAAGCCTATGGTCCAACTAATTTCTCTTCCTAACTCTTCACACGTTTTGCTCACCTGAAAATGATGCTTAAAACATCAATAAAATTGTTGGTGAGAGTTATAGGTTTAAGACTCACTTATGACACTGCGATCAACAAAAACAACATTTACGAACATATATGCATGGCTATTCTATCACAACATAAATTCACATTTATCTGGGGTGGATCGTACCCCTCCATCCCACAATATCTTTGCGCAAGACTGACCCACTTGACTAGCTAAGTCCATTCGTCCGCGCAAGACTGACCCACTTGACCAGCTAAGTCCACTCGGGTCTCACACAAGGTTATGTCATCCTCACATACACATGCCTTACCATAATTAATATCACATAGCAATAGCATAAAAGAATCATATATGTCAACACTTAAAACACATATCACGGTTCACAATTCAAAAACAGATTTGCATCATTTCCATCCCAAAATATAAGTAGAAAGTGGGACTGTAAAACTCACCTCGATGCAAAGCAAATCCAAACTCTTCAATTAACCTTGCAAATAATCTATACAAAACAATACACACATGTTACCATCGATTAGGTCTCTCACCTAAGTCGATTGTACAATCACTAACGATTGGATTACTCTATACCCTATCTTGATTTAACTCATCTATATACTCTTCACAACTTGCTAACCTCAAGTTACCTTATAAAACCTACATCTCAACTTTCTGCATTTCATCCCGTTTTTATAGTCACAAGATGACTCCAAATAAGATACTAAAACACCTAATTAGTTCTTTTCCTTACATTCCATAGCTCCCCAATGAGTTGTGAGCTTCTATGATTTTAGGATAAAAATAATAGTGAGTGTAACCATTTTATAAAAATTCAACATCACAAAGTGTCCAAAATTTGACATGATTTGACCTTTAAAACGTTTAGCTTGAGCAGACCCATTTAAACACTTAGGAAAATTCTACAAAAATTCTAGAAAATCATAAACATCATGTACTTGTTAACAGTAGCAAGCCCTATCATATTAAAAAAGTCGTTTTGATATGGTTTTAACACTCAACAAAAACACAACTCAGAATCTGCCCTGAAAACTCAGTTTTGACAACGAATCTTGCTTGATTAATTTGACTAACTTCCACTCACTTTTAATTTATGAAACCACTTGGGTTGGAAAGTAGACTCTCTGTAGTTAATTTTAGGATCAATAAAATTAATAAAAGCTATCCGTATGACCGAGATATGGCTCTCGCAAGATGACCTAAAATTCTGCCCAGATTTCTATTCTAAATTTAGCATAATTAACCCTAATTAACTTACCCAAAACCCTAATTATTATCCCTACAGCGATTTTTGATGATCAAAACCTCTTAATTACAGATTATTTATAATAACCTAATCCATCCTTGATGATTGTTACGTTAAATAAAATCAATTGTATTGAAAAATTTAGAAAACAATACCCTTAACTCTAGAAAATCAAAACCCTAAAATTTTTGGGGTTTTCTTCTTGTTTTGTGTTGTTTGACCGGCCAAGGGAAGGAGAGAAAAAATCAAAGTGATTTGGTTTAGGTTTGATTTGTATTTATAGGCCTTAAAAGATAATTACTAAAAACAAGTTGTAATCTAATTAGGATATCTTTTCCTTTTTCTTTTCTTTTACTAAAATTCATTTTTTTCTATTATGAAAAAATTCTTTTTATTTATTTATTATTATTTACAACTTTAATACCTATATTTTTTGATTCTAGGTTAAAACCTTTGCTTATTTCGCTAAACCTTGAACTTTCTAACTAGACCTCTAACAAGCCTTCACTTCCCAATTATTCTAAAAATGAAGAGTACTATAAAATCAATATAAATACTAACATAATATTTATATATATAATATATATATATATTTATTTATATATATAATATATTTATATATATATAGTTATTATGTATTTTATATATATTGTTCGTACCAAAAAATTACGTACACGGAATTTGAAACTACGCAAAGCTTCAAATTGATCTCATTTCCATTCTATTCATTTCAACTAGTACCATGATTCATCAATCATGTACTTTAATCTCATACACATATCTCTCACAAAACACATAAAGAACACACATAAACGCTTCAAATAAATTCTAAACAAACTGACCAACCGACTCAAACCATGGTTGTCACAGTATCCACTCCTTTAAGAAATCTCGTCCCGAGATTTAAGCAAAAGGTTCAACTCTATCATTACCAAACAAATAATCGAGGTACATTATATTTAGTTGTCATCCCATAACATGTTAACTCAAAGTTACGCTTTGAATTCCAACTAACTTTAACTATTAGAATCTTACTGCTAATAACTTTGCTTACCCATACAAATATACGAATAGCAACATAACAACTATAAACGAAGAGAAACATCCAACTACATGAACCTCGCTCGTCCTCGAGAAAATTCCTCAAAAAAACCTTAAGTTGTGTAAAAACGTGATTCATATCTTAATCCCGCAACTCATCAAACAAGAACTGTTTTGAAATTAAGATATGAGTTGATACAAGCTCAACGTCCTAAAAAAAATCATCGCGATTTCAGGTTTACTCGTAATTTTAACACCATTCAAATAACTCTCGATACTCAGCTCATTGGGCAATCTTAACCGATAAGCTACATGGCCAATCCTTTCAAGAATCTCAAATGGTCCTATATACCTAGGTGATAACTCACATTTCTTATCAAAACATACTACACCTTTCCAAGGTGAGACTTTCATCATAACATGATCACCAACACTAAACCCTAAATATAACACCCTGTATTTTCAAGTCATTGACGACGTCGATAAATCCGCAATGTACCTTTTGTAATGTACGTATTTACTTTAAATCATAAGTGATAGGTTAAATCGTGTACGCCAAATATTATCGTTCAATGTAAACGGGCATCAAACAATTAAATGTTTACATCAAGAAAGGGTTAAGTAATTATTTTGAGAATAATTATTAACCTTGTTCATTTTATTTTTATCGGATACGTAAAGTGTATACGTTTCGCGATAAATTACGTTTAAGCATAACCGGAAGCACGTTAATTTATTAACGCTTCAACAAATACCCACGATTATACCCAATATCTAAAGTTTTATTAAACTTTAGCCAAGTAAATGTTATTTACACCTTGTACACTAGAAATTAAAAGAATACACAAATACTTGCAACTAGACACATTTTATTTACAAACTACAAATTGTAACTTGCATATATGATTCTATATATTATGTTAGCTAGCAAAAAGTTTCTAGAAGGGTTTCCCCATAATTCATTTGGCAACAACAACATTTGAGACATAGAGCACACTATTTTTATACTACTAGGTCTTGCTACAACTACTCCTATTTAATCCAGTCTTTTTCTTTTTCTTTGGAACCAAAAGACCAAGGACCCCTTAAGGGCCTCAAGGTGTTCCCTTGACTAGTAATAAGGCTTTATAATGCAGTTATCTAGAGGATATCAAACTACTTCATCAAATTTCCTTAGTGATAAAAGCATAATTTACTCCCCTGGGCTCCTTACTACCCCACGCGGCTCAAAAACAACACAACATCAAAATCACACATACTAAAATTTTCTTACATACACCCCTACACAACCTATACACATCCATCCTAAGATATTCTAAGGTATTTCCAAGCATTGGCTAAGCATTTCCAAGTATTAATCAAGTGAAAGGAAGCTAGGGTTTTTATTAAGAAAACAAGGGTTTTCTTAAGTGCAAGCTTGGCTTATGGGACTAAACAAAGGTTTAGCATTCTGTTTTTAATTCATTATCAACACATCTAAGGTCTACTAGAACTCTTTTTATTCTTGTAAATTTAATTGATTAGCATATGTTATATCTATTTTAGTTGAATCACCATTTAAGTTTTTATTCATGAAAATGAAGTTTTCACTTGTAATGGTCATTTTGTATACTTATATACATGTGGTGTTATTACTTATATCATACTAAAAAGGATAAGGAAATATTGTATTAAGTTGTTTTGGTGTAAAAATGATTGTGGGTTAATTAGGGTTTTTAGGGTTTCATAATATGTTTCAAGTTAAAGAAAATACATAAGACAAGTTAAGGTTAATTATGGACTTTTATTGAGGTTATAAGATCATTAAAATGAGGTTATATCATGATAAGAAACATGTACACTCATGGGTTATAAGAAAAATGGCTACATATGAACTTATGGTAAAATGACATATTATATAAAGTTATGACTTATATAGTATTATTAAGAATTTGGTAAGTTGGACAAAGGGACAATAAATGGACTATGGACATAATATACATGGAATATATATGATAAATATAAAATATAAGATTAGTGGTAAAAGTCATAAGGTGAAAACAAGAAAACAAGACTTAATTTTGGACTCATGAAGGACATGCCAACATTCTGTCCAAATTCGTGTATAAGTATACTTATAATATGTTTTTATAAGATAATACATTTCACGACGATTCCGAAAAGGTAAGAAACTTGTCAAACGGATTAATAACGAAAAAGTTACGTTAAAAACGAGTTATACGCTAATTAAACGGAGTTTATAAAATAACTTTTATAAAATTTATATCAAACAGCAAGTTTGATATTTTTAACAACTAAAACACATTTTTATGATTCCAAAATGATAAAAATCGCAATTTTTCGATTTATAACGAAGAAGTTATGAATTTCGCGGGTTTGCGGTAATTAAAAGTTTATAAAAATAATTTTATAAACTATGAATAGTAAAAACACTATTCATGACAGAAAGTTATATTTTTGTAAACCTCATAAAATTATAGAACTTTCTATTACGGATCATGCTGATAGAACTCGTTAAAACGGAGCTAATAATTAAAACGCGAAAGTTACGCCAGTTTTACTAAACGGTAATTATAAACGTTTTAACTTATTAAACACAATTTTTCCAAAACCATTAGTTGGTGATTGAGCTATATAGAATATTATGTGGTTATCAAAGTACTATATTACTAGGGAGTTTCATAATGAGGCCTCTTCGGATGGCGTTTCGACGAGTTGTTGGATTTACGATTTAAAGTGTCCTAACTCCTCGAACGTCATGTCATGACCTCTTTAATTATGATAGCCCGAACGATAGTACAATGTAACAACTATTAGATTATATTCAATGTTGTTAGATTAAGTACTCGGTACTTATACGACCTTAATTTAATTAGGTTGCATTTGATCAATTCGCGTGGCGCGTTATTTGTGATACACTTGGCATTACTCACTCAAGGTGAGTTCATAGCCCCACATTTTACATGCTTTTGTTTTACAAAGTTTTTGGGGTGAAAAACATGCAATGCTTTACAATTGGACACAAGTGGTTAAGTTTCATGTTATGATTACGTGTTGCCTAAGTAGCGATAACCCATATCTGAGCCCATTATCATGAACTGTTAATTGTGAGCGCGAATGTTATTAATAGATCTATTGGGTTTGACAACCCCGTTCGGGTGATTAGCTATCACTGGACAAACGAACGTATACCATGTCGAATATAGGATGTTGCGGGTTAGAACATCACCACGGGCAATGTAGGCCATTAATTTGGTATTCATACACGTCAAGCTTCAGTGTCATGAGCTTAGAGCAACGTAATTACATTTATATGATATCTGCATCTGTTGCATTATCATACACTTGGGGAAATCTTGTGGTCCTACAATATATGATTTATCAAACCTATGAATTCACCAACATATTGTTGACGTTTTAAAGCAATGTTTTTCAGGGGATCAATAAGCACAAGGTGCGATGGATACATTGGTGGTTTTGATTTGGATGTCTTGCATTAAAGATTTTGTCGCATTTCATTTTGTTATCTGTTATGGGCTGAAAATCTTTGTATTTGATTAAGGGAACAAGTTAAGCTATGGGCTTATGTAACAATGACTTTGTTAAATCCAATGTATCGTTTTTCAAACGACTTTTTGGTCGTTCTATATATCTCTTGTGTTGTTGATCCATAAAGTAACACGCCCCGGACCCTTATTCCGCTGCGACCCAATTTGGGGGTGTTACAGAATCCAAAACGTAACCCAATGCATCCTTGGCACCTCGTGCCTATTGACCTCCTGAAAACATTGCTTAAAACGTCAACAAAAATGTTGGTGAATTCATAGGTTTATGTATTTAAATTATGCAGGACCGCAAGACTTTCTCGTGATGTTACAACATATGCAAACAATCACAAAACCAGATTACATTTACACTAAGCTCATGACACTGAAGCTCGACAGTGTTGTTAGCAAAATATTGCTACTCAGCCCGATCCGATGTTCTAACCCGAAACATCCCTGATTCGACATGCTATAACGTTCGTTCCCGGTGATAGCTAGTCACCCGAACGGGGAGGTTGTTTCCCAAATAGATCTATTAAATAACATTCGCGCTCACATAATGTAATTCCCAACTACATCTATGCAATTGACAGTTCATGACATGGGACTTAACTGGGTTATCGCAACTTAGGCAAACATGTAATCAATACTTGCGTCCAATTTATAAAACAAAGCATGTTTCCACCCCATAATTATAAATCATTGAAATCGTAAAAATGTGGGGCTATGAACTCACCTTGAGTGAGTGATCTGATAATTTATATCAAGTGTGGGAATGCTTCACGATTATTCCCGAATGCAACCTAATTAAATATAGGCCGTATAAGTACCGAGTACTTATTTTAATAACATAATATAATCTTATAGTTGTTACATCGTACTATCGTTCGGGCTATCATAATTTAAGAGGTCATGACATGACGTTCGAGGAGTTAGGACACTTTAAATCGTAAATCCAACAACTCGTCGATACGCCATCCGAAGATGCCTCATTATGAAACTCCCTAGTAATATAGTACTTTGATAACCACATATAATTCTACATAGTTCAATCACCAACTAATGGTTTTGGTAAAATTGCGTTTAATAAGTAAAAACGTTTGAAATTATCAATTTAGTAAAAACTTTTGAGTTATCATAATTTGACATTTTTGATATTTTGACTCTCTGGTGAACAGTAACTTTTACTGTTCACATCAGACGTGACT